>BMAO01016923.1:0-137242 GCA_019973975.1 Trichonephila clavata | reverse complement strand
TTTTGCTTGAGATAATTTTTGAAAATTAAAAGAATGTTTCTCAGTCTTCGATTTGGATGCTTGAGAGTTTTCTCAATTTGCTGCATAATTATTTGTATATGTTTCTTTCAAAATCTTTCTAAAAATTTTTGTCTTAATGCTAGAAGAGTTTCTTAGCAAACAAAAACTAATTTCGAATGCTTGCTTATCAATAATAAAAAGAGCTTTTTATAAAAATTATATTGAATGAAAAGAATATAAAGAATTTGCATTGTTATATTTGGAAATTACAACATTCTAAATATTAGTAAAATATATATTTATTTATATATATATAACCTTATCAAACGCGCGAATTGAGTTTTCTGTCTTTCAAAAAAAAATAATTTGTAGAAAATTAATTTTTCGAAATAGTAATCTTCAGTTAATTATAAAGACAGGCAAAGAAAATCTACCGTTGAAAATTTTTCAAAATAAAAAAAAATTCTATTTCGCTTTGAAATTTATTTCTCCCAAATGCATAAATTAATTTGACTTTGATAAAAAAAAAATAAAACCCAAATGTACGGACTATCACAAGACATTAAAACTAGTTTTCTTTCTCAAAAATCTTTCAAAATAAATAAACCTTTAGAATAATATGAAATTTCTTTTCTGAAACATATAATAGAGTAGAAAATTACATTAAGCGAGGCAATAGAAATTCGTATTTTTTCCGCTCTTTTATAACCTGCACTTTTCCGAATAAATCTAAACTATTAATTATGTTTCTTTTTATGAAACTGCACTGTGTGCCTTTGTATTCTTCTGTTGTGAGTTTTATTGCATTTTTAAGATCATGTTCTATGAAAATGTGATTAAGAATTTCAAAGATTTATATTTTTCAATTTCAGAAAGTGCATTCCAATATATTTTTTTCTTGTAAAATGATATAAAATTTTATTAAGCTCGAGTGACTGAATAGAAATACTGTGCTTCAATTTAAATTGAAATATTGTGCTTCAGTTGCAATAGAATTATCCATGTAGCATGTTTATTTTCATCTGGGTGAAGAACCCAACTATATAATTCAATTATATATTTTTATCATAGTATATGTTTAATGGAAATCTCGATAAGACAAAATCAATAGTTGATTCAACGTTATACATTGAAGTAGGTAAACGTACTTATTTAGCATTCCATCATTCAATGTAAATTGAATTTTTTACTTTGATACAAAGAACGTTCTGAAAGTATAAGTTACTCCATTTTTTTTTCACGGAAACTTTATCGCAAAGAAAAAATTCACCACTTTAATAAACGCGATGCGTTTAATCGTATTTTGGGGTTAAAAGAAAGATCAGCCATAATTACAGATTCTAATTTATTGTTCTCTCACTTAAACTCAGAACCCAGGGTAGGAAATGCATTGAATTACTCTTACACTGACTACTACTAAGTTTTTGAGCAGTTACACGGCCAAAAGAATACTTAATATTTGAGTATAATTTAATTCATTTACTCTTGGAACATTTTAGCCGTCTACGGTCTAATTCACCGTAATTCCGTTACTAATTGTACGACCTCCGGTCATTATTCTTAATCTCTATCTTTTTGACTAAATCGTTGATTAGTAATCTCTGATCATTCAGAAATTACTCGTCGACTAGCTTCCAGCTCTCTCAACTAAATTCGCGTATCTAAATGTCAATGCTTAAATAGAACCTGTGACGGATCTTTACGCGTCCTTCACACTAATCCTCTTGGGGAATCTTTGGGCTAGCATTCGCGTTAATTCACAGCCATCCCTCTCAAGAAGAAACCCTGATATAGAAATTAGTTTGTCTATATAAAGTCAGGGTTTTGTAATTGTAAAATAGAAGGAGCGGAGAAACTGTTGCGGCGTTACGAAGGTGAGATTCATATGATTTTCACGACTTGAGTTAAGAACGGAGTTTGCCACTATACTAAATTCGTGGATTGGGAATTTATAGTCTATGATAGATTAGGTTAAATTAAACTGATTACTTGCGCTTGTTCACTTAGGGTTTATTGCTTTCTTTATATCACTCCTAGGGCATTCTCTTGTGGTTTAACATGTGTTTGATTAGTGTGCTTGAATAATTATAAAATAATAATTATTATAGAAGTTTCTGGTCATACTTTGTTTCCTCTCACACCCTTAGGTAGGCTGGACGGTGAGGGAGCGACTTCAGGGGGAAGTTGGTCACAAACCATTCATTTGAATAAATCGAGTCGTCTTCTTCTGGAGAAAATTTTCAATAGATCAACAGTTAAAAGGAAATAAATTTATCCTAAGTGGATTAGTGACAGGTTCGTAGGGATAGACCCGTTACACCCCGATATCATGAACCACAAAAACACTATTTTTCGAAATAATTACCATCGACATTGAGACTTTCATCGTACAGTCAGTTTGAAGAAACTGCGGCGGTCTGCACCAAAGGACTCATTTTCTGTTAGGGAACTCGTGACGTCTCAACAGTCTTGTAGTTTCGAGTGGAAAAATATCCAAGAATGGACACACCGACATTTTTGTAGTAAGGCAAGTCAACCTTTGACCCCTCCCCTTATCCAGCCGACAAGCGCAGTTCCTACGCTAATCTCCAGCTTTAAAATGCACCTCGTGAGGGGTGACAAGGTCCAATAGACGAATAAGAATCCAGGTCACGTCCGAACAGGAGTGATTCTAGCATCCCGTGAGGGGGCGTAATGTATTCGATCTTCAAAGACACCAAAATTGAAAACCCAGAGACTCGATACTTTAAAAAGCTTCACAGACGCTAGAGAGACACTTCTACAGGCAACAACAGCCTTCGAAACCCCAGAGCACTCCAACGGAGTCTTTCTCTCCGAACAGCTTCCAGATTCACTTGTAACCTCTCAAACTTACTGTGATCTATCAAGGCTCACACCTACGAGCATCTCAATGTCGTCTCAACGTAGCCTTTCTCAGAAGGATCTAGCCTCAACAGCGAAGCACCTTACCAGCACCATAGCAGTGGTGACCCGCTTCGCAGCAAAACCACTCAGTTTAAACTCTGTGACTAGCGATGCAAGGAATGGAATATTGTTTTCATTCGTGTATGTGGAGGATTGCCCACTTCGATATTTATCCTTCATGCCTTGCTTTCCTTTATCCTCATTTTGAACATTTGCCTGCGTATTCATACATAGTCTGTTGGCTTCCATGGCTGACGAACACGCTAGTCCCACATGCCGATTCATACCGGAAAAGCATGAACTTTTCCATTGGTGATCATGTTGTCAGCATATGTCTTCCTGCCCTCACGATGTGTGCCCGAATGAAATCTCAGACCAGCTGGTCTGTTGCTACCCTCTCTTCTATGACGCTCTGCTCAGGGTTCATTCCTTTTACGTTGATTTTCCTTCTGTCGTTGAACCTGCAATGGATGCAATTTCTTATGGCGTTTGCTTGTTTGAACCATCTTCTCTTCTAAAAAAGGATGAAACTTACCTTCGGAACGTTCTTCGAACAAGCAATAGAACAAAAGAATCAGATAAAATGCGCCGGCACATTAAGTTAGTATCCGAACTTAAGCTAAAAATCACTAGGTTTAATCACTATAAATAATTTGTGTTTGAAAGCTTTCGCGATAATTTTAGGTTAAGATTAAGATGAATAGTCTGTCGTCGTAACAAATGCTATCAATAGTATACAGAAATAAATTTTGAATTACAAAAGATTTTCAGTCATACTTAAATAAATTAGTGTTTGAATGCAGAACATACATTGAAAAATAACACATTAAAAATCAGAGATTTACAGGCATTATAATTTTTTGTTTTATGCCTTTACAAACTTTAAATGCGTTTTTCTCAGACTTTTAATTTTAAAGGTTGTAAGGGAAGCACACTCTCTTCCCTCAGTGGGGGGAGGTCGGAAGGAAGTCTAGCCATGTCCTAAAACACTTAATTTATTAGCAATACAAACCACAGCACAAGTTGGACCAATCCAAGTTAAGAGATGCATCCAATTAATATATATGAGGACGATTGACGAAGTATATGAGATATGAGAAGACTTTGTGCACTTGCTTGATTCAATAGCTCTGACTTCTTAGCTATCTAATCTAGATTCATTCTCAAGTGACAGATTGTCACCTTAAGTAATCTTACCTTATCAATTACTAAATATCCACACCTCACATTCAATTTCATTAATCACTGACCGCGAGAAGTTTATCCTATCTCTTTCTCTTCTAACCTGAAAGCTTAGACTATATAGAGTAGTCTTAATTTGCATAATCACGTTCTCTTCTTCGAAGGAAGCTTTCTAATAAAATAATTTTTAAGGACTCAAAATTCCCCCAATAGGACTGTTCTTGAGAAGATCGTGGAGGGAGCAGTCAAAAGGTGTAAGTGTTTTCTAATCTCTAAGGCCTTTTTTCTTTTCTAGATAAAGTCTTGAAATTTGTTTGTATGTACTCCAAAAAGTATGTTCTACAACAATTAGTTTGAATATATATATATACATATATATATATATAGGTCAGAGACCTCTAGTTATTTTTTTAAATATTGCTAAAATTAATATTTTAAGAAATTCCAATGTTTTTTTCCAGATTTAACTTGAAAAATAATTATTAAACATATTCAGGAAAATATTTCAAATCCATACTAACTTTTGTTTGGAATAATAAAAAAAAAACAAATCATTTAATGTGACTAAAAAAAATAAAAATTGAGCATTTTATAACAGTTTGAAAAAAATTCAAAATTTCTTAATTTTTTCAAATTATACTTTCTTTACAAACTTACTTTCAGAATCACCTTAATAATAAATATAATCTATATATAAAACATAAATTATTTTTATTCATACTGTTTCCAAAATATTTTTTGAAAAAGAGTATTACAGCGTTTCTTAAACTGTGGGTACGCCCTCTGGGGGGGGGGCGTGATAACCTTACGAAAGAGGGGTGCGAGCATTTTGAAAAGCGAAAACTAAAGATTATTTTTTAAAAAAAATTATTAATTTACTGAAAGTAAACAAAATACATTCTGACGTAATAAAAAATAAAATACACATTTACACCGATATAATACATTTACAAATGTATCTACCGTACACAATGTATTTAAAATTAATTTAACAAAACTAAGTTAGGAACAAGTTGAATAATTAATGGTGATCCCATAGGTTTCTCATATATAAGATTATATACAAAATATAACACTTATCTTGATAATTTGTATGATTTATAATTAAACTGTCGCTTAGCTGCCGATTAAAATTACACGATTCGCTTCCCAATGCCACAGTTTTCCATGTTGGCGCTCGTATGTGGTGTATGAGCGGGGCGGGAGGAAGAAATAAGTAAGCAAATCCTCTGAAATAAATAAATTCTTCGTAAACATATTGTTAAAATCATTGTATTGCATTCCAAAGACTTCAGAATAATTTTACGGATAGCAGTGCTCAGGAAAGATTGTAATTTGGAAAGACGTATATATACGTTCTAGGCAATTAACGCATTGACTGAGTGAGACATTTATATACGCCGGTGTCACTAAAGAGGTTAAAGTCGTATTGTAACTTAAGCGTCAAAGTATTACATTGTTATTGTTTTGGGGGCGATGAAAATTATGATTGAATATTGGTTTGCATATATTGAAAGTTTGAGAAGCACTGGGGTAATGTGTAACCTTAAAAAGAATAGAAATTCTTCATTTATCAATATTCCACTACAACAGTAAAAAATACACAGATGATATTGTTTGATTAATATCAAATGTTTTAATTACCTCTAGTTGAACCAAATAAAAAAAGTACTCATCAAACATAAAAATTTTTTCCTCCTTTGTCTAGACTCACACAGTCTAGAACTTTTTTACACTTCTTTTATAACAATTTTAACGCACATTCAATACATTCTTTTTTTACTTAAACTATTCATACAAGTATTAATTAACAGGGATAAAGAGAATTATTCTTAACTATGTCTCATGAGGAATAAAGTTCCTTAAAAAGAAACCTGTAAGAAAAATTTGCGTTTTCGGAGAGTTTTGTTAGTTTAGTTCGGTTCGATTATATATTAGTGTGCGGAGAGAGACGGAGGAGGGGGGAGGGAAGGGAATTGAAAGTAATTAATTATCTTCTTTTTTTTTGAAATAGTTCTTATTCGCTGAAATAGTTAATAGTTCTCGAGTTCTCATTGAACTTTTAAGTATATTCAATTTTTCTAAGGAATATCTTTTAAACCGTGAAATGATTCAGTTTTTGTAAGTTTACATTGCGTTTTAACATAAAAACAAAACATTGATATATGGCATATACATAAATAGATACGAGTAATATAATATATATTGTTGGATTTATTTTACAAATAAAATAAATTTTATTTTTATAGAACCATTTCTATTGGATGTTTAAATCTATGTTATTGCCTTGAAATGCTTTGTGGGCTATATATTTCGTATAGCAGTATACTTTGTAGTAAAATAACGCATGCGAACTGTTTCACATAAAATACACTTTGGTACGATTTTCTTAGAGAATGTTATTCTGTATTCGCAAAATAAGCGAAGACTTTCGTAAATTTAACTGAAAAACTCAACATGAAAATATTTTAATACAACTTTATAAAAGTCGCAAACTTTTAAGAGGATATTTCTTGTTAAAAAGTAAATTCTTGTAAATATACGTATAAACTAAAATATTAAAAGCAAGTAATATAATAAGAAATATTTTAAGTCAATTCCTACTTTGAATGGATGAAGAGAAAGTATTTTATTAACGATGTGAAATTTTCAGCGATATATATATATTATATAGGGAGAGTGTGTGTGTGTGAACTATATAAAAGAGCACGATTGTCTGCATTATTGTAACAATGCACATCCTGTTGTTTGGCTAATTTGGCTGAAAAACCGGTTTTCGACGCTTTGTCATTGTTTCAACAGTTACATTGTTAAAATAATGGATACGAATCTAAGTTGGCATCGAAAACTGTAATTAATTAATCAATATTTGAAAAAACTCTATTAACATCAAGTGCATCCAACACAAGTTTAAAAAAATTATTTGAACTTGATTGGATGAATAGAAAGTATTTTATTAACGATTGAAAATTTAAACAAGATATCTATATATATAAAGGAGAAAAGTGACTCACTCACTGATTGACTGACTCACTGACTGACTAATCACGATATCTCCGGAACTATTCAACCTACAGACTTGAAATTTGGTAGATGTGTTCCTTTCATGGAGTCGAGATCAGCTAAGAACGCATTTTGCAAAATTCGAACCGCAAGGGGCGTTACGAGGAGTTAAGGGGTGTTATAAATATTTGTTTCCATTTTTACACTACTCGACGTACAATCTTGAAATTGGGTAAGCAGATTCCTTTCATAGAGTAGAGATCCGCTACAAAATGAGTTTGCTGAAAATCGACATCTAAGTGGCGTTGCGGGGCGTTATAGAATTTCCATATTTAAATTATTAGACGCAAAGACTTTAAATTTGATAAATAGATTCCTTTCAGAGAGTAGAGATCAGCTACAAGATGGGTTTTGGGAAAATAGCCCCCACCCAAGTGGCGTTGCAGGGGATTAAGGGGAACCCCGCTACAAAATTGGTCCTGGATTGGTTGAAAACATCATTCTATACTCAATTTTAGAGATTATTAGATAATACAAATTAGTAGTTCTGTCCTTTTTTTTTATCAAGAGGCGAGAGTTACAGTATAAGTATATTTTTCAATAAAATGGAATTCTTAATGCTAGGACTTAGATATCAATAATTTATATGTATATATAAACAGTATACATTTATATAACATCATGAAATACCCAGCGAAGCTGGAGGGTAACGGCTAGTATATATATATATAGGGAGAGAGTAAGTTAATAGTAGGAATTGAAAAATAGAAAACGATTTTTTCTCCTTTCAAATACTTCAGAAGCTTGAAAAAGAAGCATCCAACAGGCGTGAAATCTGCAACGTGTCTATTCTAGATGCACACGATTAGATATTGTGTACATGCAGATCATGAGTTCTAGTGATGTAATCCACAAAAGCCGTTTAAAAGAAGAACAGAAGACCCGTTTTAAGTCATGGAAATTTTCCTTGCATTTTTTTATTCTGCATCAGAAGTTTTTATAAACCTTGTCGATGGAAATCAGTAGAGTATGTTTCTGAGAATTGCAAAGAGTGAAATGCTATTTATAGAGATTACGGAATACTCGTTCTGGAGGAAATCAAGCTGAAGTGATGAGAAAATGGAATTGTTGAATATTGGAAAAATGGACCAACCGATTTAACAATTGTACTAGCTTCATCACATCACAGAGCATGAGAATAAGAATGTTGTCTGCAAGGGAGTGTGGCGAGTCTATCCGCGTCCTTTCTGTTACATAATCCTGTTGGGAAATCTTTGGTCTATCGATTCGACTTTACTTGCAACCAACCCTCTGAAGAAGCAAATATGATTATGCAGATTAGGTCGGATATATGTAAGGGTAATTAAATTAGATCTAAAATTTAATCCCTTTACCACTTTTAACTTTTATATTCCGTTACATATTCAAGTATTAAATTGATTACTCACTTCTTATTGAAGAACAGATGACCCTAAACAGAACTTTTATCCCGACCATTAATTTTTATTACCTCGTATGTCATGCTTAACTTTCAAATATATCTCTTCAATAAGAAGTGTACTTGAGAAACATCTGCCTAAGTGGAAATCCACTTATTTTTAACTCGTGTCCGTTTCTCTCTTAGAAGCAGCTGCCGAAATGTTTTCGTTGAATAAAAATCGTTTTTACCAAATGGCTTGATGATACTCGGAAACACAACATATATATAGTCTAGGTTTTCAAGGTAGTAATATTGAGAGATAGAGAAGAAGGAGAAGGAGAGATTGCTAACGATCAGGTATTATTCTATTTTATAGAACGTTTCTGAGATTAGGTAGTTGAAAGAATTAAAGTGACGTTTGGTCACTATAGTTAAATTATAGCTCAGATATTTAGGGCAATGGATTGATCCTGATGAAGGAGGATCGATATTTAAAATCTTCTCATAATTCGCGCATCTCGTTGTTTACTCTCATATTGCTCAGATTGGGAACAACTCTTCCCGTTTGAATTATTAGATTTGTGTTGATAATTTGTGTGTTCAATAAATAGATTGGTTAACTGACATGTCTAATCATCTTTCTCTTCCTCCCACATCTACAGGCGGGGTTCAGAGAAGATCTCAACCCTCATAGGAGTGAGAAATAGTAATGTAAAACTATACTTTTTAACGAAAAATTTAGGACCAGTATTACTATAACAGTACCGCTGAAAACCTGCCATGTAGGGGGGGGGGGAGATACGGTCGAGGCTCAAGGGGTCGAGGGGGGAGATAGGTACGAAATCTATCGAGGCTCAAAAGACCTCCCTTTGGTGTGGCCTTGAAGTTAGGAGAGGGGGTTCCAGTTCATGTATCGTCCTCATTACTTGACCATGGCTCAAAATTATGAGGTTCGTTACCAAAAACCCTCGAGTAGCTTATTGTGTGACGTTAATTTTCATTCGCATACCCCCTTATTGCTATAATAATCTGAGCCACCCCATTGCATTTGTTGGCGTCTTCAGAAGAGGGAATTTCCAGCAAGGCCGATTTCAGTAGCCGATAGTTCATGGTCACAAGCTCATGTCCAGCGTTATTCATGTCTAGTAAAGGGTTTGTGCCTTGATACCGCTAAAGACTCACTGTATAAAACTGATGCATTTTACATCTGCCGAGGCTTGAAGTCCTCACGTGGGTGACATTTGGAAGTTTGGAGAGTGTAGTGCTAGTTTAGGGACCTTGTTCTCCTAACTTTCTCTTCATTTGACTACCTACATCTTCGTCAATTGACCATTATTCGAAATTACGAGGTCCTTTGCCAATAGCCTTGGAGTAATTTCAAGGTGTGATCTTTACAGTTCAATAAATCTACAAGGCTTTCATAGTTGCGATTTTCTTTGACGGTACGCCCAAAGAATATCTCTGAGGCCTAACGGGAAACATTTGGGCTCCCCTGCAAAGTCAGGTTTTGAGACCCCAAGTTGGACTTTACAAAGAGTAGGTACTTGGTGGCAGTCAGGCTGTGGGCCCCATAGAACCCTCACCCCCCGCAAAGCGGGAATTGCACGTTTCGCCACTATATTATCTGTTCTGGTGAATTATGTCATTGTTGTTTCTAATGTCACCTGTTTGAAAGTGTCAGATCGAACCCTACGAAATTCCTCGTAGCAAAGGCTAGAGATTTACGTCTGTCGTTGGCCGTAGCTTAGAGCATCATAAAGGAAACAGCATGATTTAGCTCGGTTCCACCCCTATTTTAAAGGAGATTATCCTGGGGGTGAACAAGGGTCTCCACATATTTTCCCCTTCTACCAGACTCCCGAGAGGGCTTGCGGCTCGACGGCTGTGCCGCAAAGCTACTATACATTTTCAAACATCCACGCTTCTCCAGGATTCGAACCCTGGCTCTGGCACAGCAATCAACGTCACTCATTATTATACCTATTATGATTCTACCTACAGCAACATATGATGGTCGTAACCAATTGGAAGCACATGGCGTGAGATTGCATGGTTCTTGCATTTTGTGTTGTTGTTGATAATGCCACCTGTTTGGCAGTGACAGTTTGAGGACCAAGAAATTCATCATGGCAAATGGCTAAATTGTATGCCTGACGTTACCTTTAGCTTTGAGCACCATGCAGGTGACAGTATTATTTAGCTTGGTACCGCCTTAATTTTGAGGGAGAGCACCCAGGGGGTCAGGGGTCTCCAATCTTTTTTCCCCATTTACCAACCTCATGAAAGGACTTGCGGCTCGACGGATTCGCATTTTGTGTACTATCATACCATCATTTCTCTGATTTAGGCAACTACTACATTTTATTCCAACACCTTCTAATTCGCATGATGGTATACAGAACAAACACTGCAATGTTTGATGTTTTGGAGATTATTGTGTGTGTGTGCCTTTCTATAACTTCAAGGATTTTTTGTGACCATATTTAAGCAAGACAATGTGAGACTACATGCTACAATGTTTAACAATTTTTCATTACCCACCAGGATTCATTGTTGCCTTGGCTCAACCGTACTTCTGATCTATTCTATCCTTGGTGTGCTGTGGAAGCCAGGAGAGATGGGAGCCAGCACAAGTTTCGTCCTCATCACTTGACCAAGGTTAAAAATTGCGAAGTCCGTCGCCTCATAGAGCGACGTTAATATTACTCTCGCTTGCCAAAAATTGCATTCAAATAGTTTTTTATAGTAATGCTATTCTTAAAATAATTTTACATGTATGTTACCGTTAAAGTGTGAAATCCGTTATTTCATAGAATAACTAGTTATTTTATGAAATAACTAGACAAGTCAGTTAAAGTATATAAAATTATTGAATTCTATGATTTAACTAGATATTCACAATATATTGTACTTGTCATAATTGAAGGTTGCCAGAGCCCCGAGAGGTTGGACATCTGATCATTTTAGTCGCCTTTTACGACACGCATGAACTTACGTTGGGACTATTCTACTCCGGTCACCACTCGGGGTCGACGGCATCATTGTTCTCTCCGATTGTAGATCTGTTCTTGAGGCAATCAAGAAAGGAAAAATGGGACACACCCAAGAAATCAATTCTCTTTTATTTTCCATTGGTGCATTGGGCAAATCATGCACCCTCCAGTGGATCCCGGCCCATGTTGACATCGAAGGGAACGAGATGGCCGATTTCCTATCCAACGAAGCCAGAACACTTGAACCTGTAACTCCTTCGACTACGGTCTTTGATGCCAACGCAGTCGCAAAACAAAAGCTCTGCTCAAACCCACGAAAAAAATTCTCGCTGCCAGAATTAAATTATAGCCGAGAAATTACAACAACAATAACCAGACTAAGGACAAAGAATTTTAAGGGCATGAAGATTCTGCCTGATCATATGTGGAATGCAGGCACTGCCCAGGCAAACAACTGGATCCCAAACACCCTTTTAGCTGCCCTACCATTATTGATGCCCTTTTTAAAATAGACAATGACTACAGAATGGACATCCTATACTCGGATCATGCCAAGGATGTTGCCACGGCAGTGATTCACGCCTTTGGCAATATTTGACTATATCTTTGTTTTGTTATATACACCTTTGCACTCTGTCATACATGACAACAACAACAACTATATATTCTATAGAATAACGATTACTTGATCGTTAAAGTATAAAATACGGCACTCCAAAGTTTTTTTAACCGGTTCTAGCTGCTTTAGGTTTGAGTTTTCGATTAGGAACAAGAGATAGCCGACTAAAACAATTATATTCTAGATATCAGTTCAGTATATATCAGCCAGAATTAATTTCCATTGAAGAAATTCCAAATATTGACACAACGCTTCGATCTGTTGCAACAGCTCAAAGATGCGGTACTCGACAAGAATTTAAAAAAGTGCTCGTGTAAAAAAAATGTGTAATAGTAGAAAATGCACTTGTTTCAAAAATTATAAGCAGTGCAAGTCAAAGTGTCATCATAGCAATCCTTGCTCTAATAAATAATGAAAAGTAAAATATAAAGGTATCTCATAAAATTTAAATTAATATTCTCTTACATTTTTGTTTTAAAAAGTTTACACAATACTTTTATGAAGCAGCAGTTTTTCTTCCCAACATGTATTTTTGTTGATAATATTTAAATATAATCTATTTTTGCTACATATTATTTTTCCCCTTTCTGTTTAATTAATGTTAGCAGTATAAGCAATAACAAATTATATCATCTGATTTCCCTTATTATTAATCAGTTATTCATCCGCAAAAGGGATAAAATATATTTTTCGAGAGATTTTAGCATTTGGGATCAATTAGTTTATAAAAATTCTTTGAAGTTGTTTATTTTTCACTTTAACGGTATACCTTAGTTATTTCATAAAACACCTAGGTAAAGTACGAAATTTTTCATCTATAATATACATTAACTGACTTGTATAGTTTTTTCATGAAATACCTAGTTATTCAATAAAAAAATGAATTATACACTTTAACGGTAACTGTATATTCTAATCCACCTTACATTAAATTTATATTTAAAATATTTTTACGCTTTTTCAAAATAACAGTGCCAGACTTAGTCAGCTATCATAAAAGAAAAAAAAAACAAAGTATATACAGAAAAAAATTAACATATTTATTTATTATTATTTTGCATATTTCTGCCATGTTATAATTAATGAACTGTGTACACTCATGTCCATAAATTAAGGATAATTCAGAATCACACAGAAATTGAACTCTAAAATAAAAATTTCACCTGTAGAATTATCACACACATCTTGAAGAAGAATATGCAAATTACAGGAAACCACCAGATGGCGCGGATAGTACGTCACAATGACGAGAGTGTAAGAGAGGGGTATATAAGGAAAGGTGGCAAAGAAGTAAAATTGTTCACAAGCGCTTTAAAAGCCTTTCAGTGCAATAACCGCATAGTTATGGCACAAAGGAAGCATTTGGATGATTTTTTACGTGGTAGAATTATCGGACGACTGGAATGTGGACGTACCCAGCTGGAAGTATCCGAGGAACTTGGAATCATCCAGAGTGTCATCTCCAGCTGGCAACGATTCCAAGATGATGGTAATGTGAGTAGATGTTACAGCACAGGTCGCCCCCGAGTTACAACGCCGAATGAGGACCGGTATTTGGCAGTTACTGCCAAAAGAAACAGACGGAGCACAGCATCAGACCTATCTCGTCGGCTCTCTTCAGCTACCGGTACGACAGTTTCAAGCAGACCGTGTACAGACGCTTAGGGCACATTGGTCTATATGCTCGTAGGCCTGTCAGATGTGTTCCCCTTACCGCAACTCACTGTCGCCTGCGATTAACCTGGATTAGAGAGCATGCATTGTGGTCACCGCAACAGTGTGATGTTTGTGTGATGTTTTCCGACGAGTCCAGTTTTAGTTTGCAGTCTGATTCTCGCCGGACTTTCATATGGAGAGCGCCAGGTATCCGTTAGCACCAAGAGAACACCACTGAACGACACCGTTACGGTGGTGCAGGATGGCTCGTTTGGGGAGGAATTATTCTTGGTTCCAGAACTGACCTGCATGTTCAGAGTGTAACGATGACAGGCCACATCTATCGGGATGTCATTCTGGAACAACATGTACGATTGTTTCGGGGCGCCATGGGTGCTGAATTTCTGTTTATGGATGACAACGCCCGTCCTCACCGTGCAAACATTGTAGACGAATGCCTTCAATCGGAGGATATCACCCGTATGGATTGGCCAGCATACTCACCGGACTTGAATCCAATAGAGCATGTGTGGGATATGCTTGGCCAACGAATTGCAGCCCGTCAACCCCTCCCACCTGTCTACCGGAACTTCGGAGGGCATTGCTTCATGAGTGGTGTAATATTCCCCATGATCAGATTGATAATTTGATACTCAGCATGCGTAGGCGTTGTAAGGCCTGTATTGCATCGACCGGAGACATACTCCGTATTAACCATCATACTAACCATGTTATACTGCTTTTTGTAAACAGATTCTTTTTTGAAATTTGCTCCAGGGAGTAAAAATCGCAATTTTTATTAATTATGTCAAACATATAGCATCTTTTTTGCTTTTTACCTTTTTCTAAATAAATAGACTTTACAAATAAGTCAAATTTGTTTTGCTTCTGTCTCTTTCTTTGCCTGAACTTCATTATCCTTAATTTATGGACATGAGTGTAAATTGAATACACATTTCAATTTCTTTTTCTGTAACTCAAACTCCATGCATTAAATTTTTAATTAAATTTTCTATACCTGCAAAATCCCTCTTCTCGTCTTTTCCAGACGATGCTACCTGATACCATACAAGACAGAAGATATCCGTAGACGTCGCTAAAATATCTCCTCATTTTCAGACACGTCAGAACTACGCTCGAGAGCATTACAATACGAAACCTAGTTTCCATTAGAATATTTGTCTGTGAGATATCAACGTATACTCGACGGTTCTAAACAAATAGAAGCGCAGACGACAGAAAATTTCATTCGCACCCGATTGAAGATCCCCTACGCAGCAATCCGAGAAGGATGACAATAACATATACTACCGGGGGAAGAAAAACATATTTATCCATTTTTGGGAAACATTTCGGAACGAAATATATTACAATTCCGGAGTGCCTGAGGGGAGGAGAATAGAAAGCTAAGTTAAAATCAATAAGGATATTCCCGTTCCTTTTTTCCCGGGAAATGTTAGATTTTATACCAAGTTATACATATTCGTATTTATTTTACTTGCCCAGAAATTTTCTATCAAGAAAGAAAAAAAAATGTCAGCGCTTTTGTGTTTTCTTTATGCTCAATCTCTTTATATTTTGCTGTTTGGAATGATGGAAATTTTGCGTGGGCGTGTGAGTATTTTCATTGCATCCTTTTTTTCATTAAATGTAGTATTTATTCTCAAACTCTTTTGTTTAGCAATGATTTTTTAAACATTTCACTTTTTCTATAAATGTGAGTTTAAATTCCATGCGAAATAATTTCTAAAAAATTTTTCTAGTTGTTTCTGTTTTAACACGCTTTTATAAGTTTCACTTGTATGTAACGGAAGCTTTGAACTCAATTTTTACCCACTTTAAAAGGTCAGATGAATTCGAAATTTTGCTCTATTGTCAAGGACTGATGACAATAAAATAATTTAATAGTTTTGTTCCATGGTCCTGATCAGGATTTTCAAGATTAGCGATTTCCCCTTTCAAATCCCATCCCGCATCTGGCAAATAAAAGTTCGATTAACTACAAAAGCGTGTTTTTTAGTTTTCTTAAACTATAATTTATTTCAGGAAATGTTTTATTTTTACCCCAGAGAGTACATCCTATTTTTTACTTTTCTTAAATTAGTATTACCTGGGTTGAAATGTGGCCGTGGTAGCCTAGTGGTCAAGGACTCATGGCTGATGTGTCAAGAGTTAGAACCTGGTTCCTCTGATGACCCGCCGGTTGGTGTGGTGTGGTAGTTAAAAGAGGGGGTGCCAGCTCAGGTATCGTCCGCGTCACTTGACCATGGTTCAAAATTACGTGGTCCGTTGCCAAAAGCCCTCGTATAGCTAAGCAGTGCGACGATAATATTCACTCACTCACTCACTGAAGACCCGCCGTATAGGAGGGCCGATGCATGTTAAACTGCATAGTGTCAAACTTCCTCTCATTGGTGTGATGTGGAAGCTAGGAGAGGGGAGTATCAGCTCAGTTGTCGTCCTCGTTACTTTACAGTGGTTCAAAATTACGAGGTCCATTACCCATTGCCCTCGTGCAGCTGTATAGTGTGATTTGCCCTCGTGCCTTCGTGCAGCTGTGACATTGTCCTCGTGCCGCTGTATCGCTCTCTCTGAATTTAGTTTACCAGACTTTTGAAATATTCTAAATCTTCATGAATAATTTTCCGTGGAATTTGAATGAATGATGAAGAAAGCCAATGTGAATATACATTTCTCTTGTTTTTTTTTTAATTCTATTAATTTTAAATATACATATTTCGCATAATTTTTTTTTGAAAATTTTTTTGTGACCGCGTTAGCCTAGTTGCTATTGTTACAAACTCGAGGTAAGTGAGCTGGGGGTTCGAGTCCTGGTGACGTTTAAGACCCGCCTTGTAGAGGGGATGATACACGTTAAATTTGTCGAGCTCAAAATAATCCCATTGTGGTGGAGTGGGAGTTCGGAAAGAGGGTTCCAACTCAGGTGTCGTCCTCGTCACTTGAACTAAACTCAAAAGTACAAGAACCGGGGCCAATAGCCTTCGTATTGCTTCGTAACTTAAACAATATATATATAGGGAGAGAGTGAACTAATTGTAGGAATTGAAAAAAGAGCATGATTTGTCTATATTGTTGTAACAATGCACACCCAGTTTGGCTGAAAAACCGGTTTTCGACGCAAACTCTTATCATTGGTTTAACAGTTACATTGTTACAACAATGGAGACAAATCTAAGTTGGCGTTGAAAATTGGTAATTAATTTAATTAATTAACTTGTAATTAATGAATTAATATTTGAAAAAACTGTATTAACATCATTACAAGTATTAAAAAATGTATTTGAACTTGATTGGATGAATAGAAAGTATTTTATTAACGATTAAAAACTTGAACAAGATATATATATATAATATATATATATATATATATATATTTATTTATGTAGGGAGAGAATGAACTAATAATAGAACTGAAAAAAGAGCATGATTTGATGACATTGTTGTAACAATGCACACCCGGTTTGGCTGAAAAACCGGTTTTTGACGCCAACTTTTATCATTGTTTTAACAGTTACATTGTTACAACAATGGAGACGAATCTAAGTTGGCGTCGAAAACCGGTAGTTAATTTAATTAATTAACCGGTAATTAATGATTTAATGCGTTGAAAAATCTGTATTAACATCACTGCAAGTTTTAAAAAATGTATTTGAACTTGATTGATTGAATAGAAAGTATTTTATTAACGATTGAAAATTAGAACAAGATAAATATGTATATAAATAAATATATATAGACAGAGTGAGCTAATAGTAGGAATTGAATAAGATAGGCTTAGAAATTAACAATCTTAGCCTCAGGAATTAATATTGTAGGGTTAAAATTAGTTTTAAGGCTAGCTAACCTTCTCCTATATTTGCATATACTACTGAGCTGCTAAAAGAGAAAATACTTTAAGAATAAGACTCTATAAGTATACTAAAGATTATAAATGAAATACTAAAAGAATAAAAATTAAAATACTGTAGGCTAGTAATCAATGCTAAATAACGAGCAAAAAATAGTATTAAAGTATTAAATAATAAGTATTAATAATACAGTAATATTTAAAGTTCAGAAATTTGTAATTAAGCAAAATAAATATTTTATCACACTTTGACACTTATATTCAACAAAAATCAAATCCAGTTCTTTTTTAATTGATGCTATTGTAATATTAAATCTCAGCATAAGCGATTACAAGATAAATTTTAAACAAATTTTAAAAATTCCTGGAATAATAATGAAAATAATTCTTTTATTATTCCATCAAAAATTTATGTAGTTAACAATTTTTAGAATATGTACACAGTTTCGTGTTAAATTACTGACGTATATTTCAACAAAAAACAGTAAAAAGGATAAAATAAACACTTTACTTAATTTTTCATTTTACGCAACTAAAAGAAGTAAATTTATGAACGAGTGTATAAAAACCAAGAGAGACGTTAAGACTAGAAGTTAAGACGGCTTTATTTTAAATTTCCAGTTGGTTAGACGCAAGAAATAATAATATAGTTAAAAAAGATGAAAAATTCTATATATTTATTACTTTTACTTTCCTCTTTAAACCACACCACTACATAATCTTAATTACTTAATTAAAACTCTCTACAGCGTAATCAAGTACTGGAAAAAAATTAAGAGTATCAACTAAAATTTTTTAAAGCCTTATCCAAACTTTTCAACGATCCGTTGCCAAAAACAAACGATAAAAAATTACGATAACGCGCTTAACGTTAACGCGTATACAGTTGCTTATCTGAAAGCACCACAAAATAAATTCATATTTTAAAATGGTGCCAAGAAAAATTTTCGAAAAAGAAAATTATGCAGGCGATTTTTAAAGATTTTTTCTTTTTCTGTTCTTTTTTTCTTCTTTTGCTTATCGTCTAGACGTAGTGACAGGGGAAGTGCAAAAAATCGTCTGGTTTAAATTCCAAAAATAGTTTTTTTCGAAAAAGAAAAGAAAAAGAATATTTTTCTTAGATCTAATATCTTAGAACGCATTCTATTTTTTATCATTTGGTATGAAATATGAAACGTGGAATAATGAGAATTTTTTTTATCTGTAAATTTACGAGAAGTGTTGTTAGATTGAAATCTCGTATACTAAGTTTTTATGCAGTACAGAAAATAAAAATTTGGAATGAGGCAGTTTTAGAACATTAATAAAACTATATTCTATCTTTAATATTTAATTTTCTTAGATAAATATCTTCATATGAATATAGTTACTAAATAAACATTAATGTTTTTTCTTAAATCCTTATTTAAACTGTAATTGCTTTTTAGATAATTATTCTAGATAAAGTTAAACAATTTTAATGCGTAGAACTGTATACTTTTTTAAAGATAAATTTATTTGCATTGATGATTTTTTAAAAGACTTAGCTCTTTTTTGTTTTTAAGAAATATTTACCAATTAATAAAATTTTTCATAACAAATTTTGAGCATATATGTATGTTTCTGGAATTTCAGAAGTTGAGTAAACATAATAAAAAATAAAATAAAGAAACTCATTTTTGTAATATGAAGGTCAGTTATCTAATGTTTTCAAGCTATTACACAGATTCAAAAATCAATAACATAAGCTTTAAATCTTTAAGACTATTGTTATTTGTATTAAACATTTATCAGAACATTTATTTTACATGCATATGTAACACAATTTTGAGAAGAGCAAATAATATTAAACATTTATCTGGAAATTTATTTTACATGCATATGTAACACAATTTTGAGAGGAGCAAATGTTATTTTCAGTTTTTTGGGGGGGGGGATCTAATTAATGAAAAAAATAAATTGAAAAAACATGTACAAGAGTTCTGGAAGAAAATGAAAGTTAATTTATAATTTTATATTCGATTGAGAAATATCAATTGTAGATTTTATACACTTGTTAAATGAAACGAAATATGCTTTTGTTGTTTAGTAGTCGACATTTTTTTAAATATTGAGCTTTGTATATGATCTCCCCCCTCAAAAAAATATCTGATTATCTAACAAAAAAAAAACTAATCACAGGAAAAACATTTATTTTTACTACTACTTTGCAACATATTCTAGGAAAAATGCTGCTAAATTTCAAAAATTCTTTCAAATTTTTATATCAAGAATAATATTGTGTGTGGTGGAAATACATAATCCATACCATTTTACGAAAATAACACATGCAATAACATTTTTACGAAAAACATCACAGATATTCTGTTATATATATCTATATTAAGCTCTAAATTCTTTCATTTATTCAAAGTATATAAAAAGTAAATTTTCAACTTTTAAAAGTTACATGAAAAATTAAAGAAAACATGAAAGAGTTCTTGAAAAAATCTCAAAATTAAATTTCTTTTCTAAATTTTGTAAATTGTACTCTGTATTTTAACTGAGAAATAATTATGTTTCAATAATGAAAATTGAAAATTAAACTAGTTATTTTAGACAGAAATATGGTATATTTAATAGTAGTTTTTGTTTTTCAGTGTTTTTTTTTTTTTAATTTAGTGAAAAAGTTGCTTATGCTTCTATTTCTGGTTAGAATATTTCTGAAAAAAGATGTTGTTTTTCACAAAAGTAAATTAAAGCTGAAATTAAATAAAGAAAATCCTAAAAAACAGTACTCAGAAATAATCGCTAGATGATGTCATTTTTAGAGCTTCAAGTTAAAAAAAAAATTAAAGCAGTCATTTCATAAATTTTTTGAAAAATATCTACTGCATGGTTTTGATGTCCATACAAGTAAAATAAGCTGAAAAAAGTTTTAACAAAGACACATAACACAAAGTTCATATGAAATTTGGATCTTGATAAAATAAAATAATTATAAAAATATTTATGATCATATACTCAAATATTACTTTAACCATATATATATTTTTAAAGAAGAATATTGAAATGTCAATAATGTAACGACAGAGCTTAATTTGGGAGTTAATTTCCAAAATTTATTGGAACAGAAACAATGGAATTTTTTTTTCTTGCTACATCTCTCTCTCTCTCTCACACACACACAGAAATTTAACCTAACTACTAATAGTTCTATTACAAAACTCTGGCTCATTGCCAAAACAGAAGAGCGCCATCTGATGGTATTACAAAGAACCAAACTACAACATACGAACATAACAATACTATAATATTAACTAAATTTTTTCTTCAACATTTTAAAAACATAATATTTTCAAAAAATATCGCTTCGCCATATTCTGAATAACAAATTTTCAAATTATATGAGTGCCATATTTCTGAAAATATAAATAATATTGCAAAATTAGAGCAAATTCTTCACTTTTCACCTTTAAAAAAAATAAAAATTTTTAAAATAAATAAATAAATTATATATTATAAAGCCATCAATTAAATGAAGTTGTGAAGAAAGGAAGTATTGCTTATAAAAAACTTATTTAATAAATAAACTTAAAAAAAACACTTGATACAAATCTATCATGAAATTATTTAAATTCCTATAGAAATACTTGCCAACAAGGAACAAAAAAATCAAACTTTTATAGAATTTCAAAACATTATTTTCAAAAAATTCTTTGAAAGGCTGTTTTACTATAATGAGATTTTCTTATTCAATAATATATTTTTCAAATTTTTAAATCTATTTAGAGAATAAAGAATGAATAATTTTGCAATTTTTTACTACAATACTATTTTTGACATGACATGCTACATTACGTTGTTTTTTTGAGTATGCATTTTTTTTGTGTTTTTTTTTGTTGAAAATATTCTGTATGTTTATAACGTCAATACAATATTTCTATATATTCCACCAATTCAGATTCTAAACCTGCCGTAGAATTCCACAAAAAAAGTTAAATTTGCTCTGAGAGTATTGTATAAAGGATGGATATATTGCTTTCCCCCCCTCAAAATTAAGTATATCAAAACATCAGTAAAAAATTTGGGATACATAAAATATTTTTTTAAGTAAATCGAATTGTAAAGTTTAATACTTCAACAAAATTGAGTATTATTTTCGAAATGTACATCAATATAATGCTTTTTGGGAATTTATTGAAACTGAAAACATATTTCCAACAGTGAAAACAAATTTAAATACTTTTTGTTGTACGGATTGCTTGAATGCTGATTTTTTTAAGTGAACTTAAAAGTAATGAAAATATAGTATGTTTTGAATAAAATTATGAAATTTTTGCTCCTGTATAGGTATTTAGTAAAAATCTGAATTCAATAAATTAAAATGTGAAATTGAATGATAAAATGAAATATATAGAAGCTTAGTCAAATATAAAAACTCAATATAGTTTAGCGCCTTAGAATTTATATATTACAAGTAAATAACTATAAATACAAAAAAATATGTAGTTAAAATACTTTTAAAGAGCTAGAATGACTTAGAAAAAAATAAGCAAATGAAATAAGAAGGAAAATCTAAAATTTCTTGGATATGTAAAAATAATAAAGAATTTACTGTGGAAACTTCTATAGGTAGCAGACAAAAAATTAATTATTTAAAATCAAAATAAGATAAAAACAGTTTTTTTTTAAAAAAAATAAAACACATGTAACTTTAATTTGTTTTTAGCTTTTCTTTTCTTTCTTTCTTTTTTTTTTTAAAAAAAAATGCTTTGAAAAATTATACATTTTGGGGAAAACAGAGAATAGAATTTATCAGCAACTTTCACAATGGATTTCTGGGAGTCAAGAAAAATGAGGTTCTATCATTCATTCGAAATACCTGAAAACAGTCTGAAAATAATAATAATAATAATAATAAAACAGAGAAAAAGAGAAATATTTTGTGTCTGATAAATTAAACTTTTGTTTTGCTTTTTGTCCTAATATTTTCTCAGTCTGTTAATAAATTACTCCTCTCTGAGTTTTTCAAGAAAAATTTATTTTTTGTCCTTTTCTTCGAAAATTAGTCGAGTGTAGTATTTTCTCCAAGTACTTTATATTCTTTAGTTTCTTCAAAACATTATTTAAAAAAAAAAGGAAAAAGAGCTCAGTTAATTAAAATGCGGTTTAGGTTTCGTGTCGAGTTCAATGCACTCAACCAAATAATTTAATACTTCCAAATTCTGAATATTTTTAATTCTCAATTAATATTTCTTTATAAGGTTTTAAAATATTTTTTATCTTTTTTTCCTATTTTTTGCAAAAACTATTATTACTCGTTTAAATGTAGAGCTCTTCAGGATAAAAATAATTTCCTTTCTATCGTTTGGAAGAAAAACCATACTAAATTATACTTAGTAATATATATATATATATATATTCTAACCATTTAAGGAAAAAATAAGCATGAAAAATAATTATATTGCTCCTTATCAGATTTCTTAAAAGTTGAACTAAGACCATAACTCATGTTCTGTGAATCAAGCTCAAAATCAATAAATTGAACCAAGTTCATTACGCATCAAAGCTATAATTTTTAGATAGAATTAAGCTCAGACCCCTTATAAAATGTCAACCTTATATATTTAAGTCCATCCTCAATAAGTTAACCTTTTAATAGCTTTTATCTTTGAAACGCGCTAACAACGCCGGCTTTGTGGTGACGTTGGTTTGTCGCTGGCCTTTTACACCAAAGGTTGCGGGTTCGACCCCAGCCCAAGTTGGTGGGTTTTCATGATGCAGAAAATCGACATCGGCCGTGTCGTATGTTCATACGGCATGTAAAAGATCCCTAAAGTCACTGGCGTAGCTATTATTGAGTGGGCTTGGTATCAGAATTCCTTGAGGGACACTTTTTGGAAAATAAATAAATATGGTCGCATTAATAAAATTTGAAAATGTTACACAAATGTTGGGGCCCTTGTTGCTTGAAGGCTCCGTATCATTGATACGGCGATAGCTATGCCTCTGCCTAGAGTGTCTGCTAGGCTTGGGTGCTCTCGGCAAAATTAAATCCTAGTACAGGTTCGCAGCGTCAGATCTCAGGTGGCTCCCTCTAGGGAAGAAAACTGGTTCGAAGTATATGCTGAGTCCCTAGAAAAATTCTTGATATTTCGAACTAAAACAATATGTGTAGGTACACTCAATAATTCGAAGTAAAATCTGTAGCTGGCCTGACTACAATAAGTAATATTTCGAATAATCAACGCAATAATTCTAAGTTATCAAATAAAACAATTCGAACACACACTACCATGAACAGTCCTGTAGCAAACATGTGGGAGCTTACAAGTTTTGTGTTGTATTGTCTCTGCATGTCTCCCCTGTAACGTAGCCCCTTTAATGACCATCTTCTCAGTGTTTTCTGGTTCATCAGACAAAAATACACTTTTATTGTTTTCCTTCTTCAGCGGAAAATAGACCAACCGCACCTGTTGTCAACCGTCCATATCTTTCATTTAACACGTGGCCTTCTACACATGTGTTCAGAAAGGACGGTCCACTATTGTGAAGAAGAGATGCGTAAGATTGTTTACGAATGTACTGAATGTATTCTTTTAATACAGGACTATGAACTTCGGTATAATATGTACTTTTTAAAAATTACTTGAACATAATTTTAAGCAAATGGGCAATTGTTGTCTTATTACATGATTTCAAATTTAAATGTGTTAGAAAAAAAATTATCTTCGAGTATTTTCGGAGTTTTACCCTACCCTATTGATAATTCGAACTCTTGATAATTCAAAGTTTTTCTTTGGTCTCTCCAACTACGAATTATCAAGAGTCAACTGTACACCAGCTCTTGGGGAATGTACTAGGTCTGTAATGGTAAAGCCCCAATCCCAGCCCTATTAGAAATAAAAAAAAAACATTTACAATAATACGAGGACCACTGAAAAGGTCCCCGCACTTCTGAGCAACGTTCAAGTGACCGAGATGAAACATGTGTGAGCTGTGCTGCCTCCAAACAACCACACTACGCTAATGAGAATACTTTGAGCAGCGACAGATTTAACGTGCACCAGCCTTTCTACACCTAGGGTCTTCAGTGGAACTAAACTAGGGTGGTCGCGTTAGCCGTGTGGTCAAGGTAACGGACTCGGGGCAGACGTGTCATGAGTTCGAGCCTAGAACCGCTGAAGACCCACCGTGCAGAAGGGACCGAGGCTCCAAATCCTGGTGTTAAGTGGAAATTAGGAGGGGGGGGGCAGCTCTGGTGTTGTCTTCGTCTCTTGACCATGGTTCAAAATTTCGAGGTTCGTCACCAATAGCCCTCGTCCAGCTGTATAGTGTGACGTAATTTTTTTCTTTCAATTGAGCTAGGTTCTGAACAAGTGAATCGACAACGCCGACCACGAGTTAGTGACCTCGACCTCACGGGTACCACGCATATAAGTTAAATGAAGTTTACATTACAAGACAGAGAGAGAGAGTTAAATTAAGATAATTAAAATACTTATCGCAAATTTAAAAGAAGTACACAAACTGCTTATATGCCCCCCACACACACTCATGCATGTAATTAGCAAAACATGTTTGAAAGAATTAAAAACAGTATTTATTTTTACATCATGAATATCCATGTTTGTATATTTTCATTCGAATAGACAATAAATTATGAAATATTGAAAATTCAAAACTAGTTCAGTTTTATTGATTATAAAAAACAAAACATATATATATATATATATATATATAAATATTTGGTTGGTCGCTTTCCTTAAATTTCTAGACTCTCTTTTACATTCATATAAAGAATATATATTTTATATTTGAACTGAATTTTTAATTGAATATATTTAATAATTATTTTGCCTTTTAAATTTCAGTATTATAGGGCAATATAATTACAGAATGAAACAAAAGAAAGAAAACCAATTAATTTTATGATTTTATTATTTCGTGCTCTTAAAATTTGAGCAATCATTAGAAATTTAAATTTGTATTGTTAAAATTCGCGTAATAATAAAAAAAATTTAAAAAAAAAAACAAATTGCGTGTATATTGTACAAGACGAAATTGTTTTTATTGAAAGCAATTATTAATATTTGTAATATTTAATGTCTGCTTCCGACTCTTGCCAATTTCATTGTAATAATTAAATAATTAATAAAAAAAGTCTGTCCTTGACCACGATATGATTAAAACGTCTGACTTTTGTGCAAACGATTTTTTTAATTGAATCCAGATGTCAAACTCACATTTTCGCTTTGAGAGACAGAAATACTCAGACACCACAGGAGTTAAATTAACTAAAATATAATTTGTGTGTGTCTCTGTCTGGAATTGGAGACTGATGTACACGCAGCGGTTATCAAAAATATTTTTTAGTTAATTTGATTATTTGCATTAATGTTTCATAATAATTATTCTATGATAAAGAATGTTTTAAAATTTCATAGAAAAATATTTAAGAGTATTTTTAAAATAATACATTTTAAATATACTACATTAAAATAACTATACAGAGCTTTTTAAATTATAACATTAGAATAATAATTCTAGTTCTGGAAAACTTCAAGATAAAAAAAAAGATAGATAAATACGTAATTTCAATATTTCATTTGAAAAGAAATATTCGTGTTTACATATTGTGTAAACTAAATAGCTAAAACGTCGAATTAATTCGAAGTATCCATTAAACGAATATTTTTTCGTTATTGTGGATGTTAACTATATCTTTATATTTTTATTCGACAACCGTATAAAGTATCGTTTTTCAATTTAACATCATTGTGGAAAGTTTGGAATTTGTTCAAAGTTCAAAAAGGCTCAGTTTCGATATTTTCCATCCCCCAGAAAAGAAATCTTTTCGTGTTAAGCGATTTTCGTTTCGTGTTAGGAGAAAAATGCACGGTAAAATACAGCAGTTTGTTGGGACTTATGTAATATTTCGTGTTAACTGATAATTCGTGTTAAGCGTTTTCATGGTAATCATTTTCCACTGTGTATCTAAGAAAATCAATCTTGGTAATGTAACTAAAATAATTTGGAAAATATTTTTTGAAAATCATATTTCTCAATAACGAAAAAATAACTTTCGTTATCATATGAATTTCAGTTAAATGCCAGCCTTAAAGATAATTTAAAGAATAGTCACTACTTGTTCTTATGAGTTTTTTTTAATAAAATACATAAATTACATCATCTTTCGATCATAACTGAAAATTTTTAAATAAAATGAATCGATTTCTTACTAAAATAAATTTAACCCGGCACTACTCGCACAGGGTGTGTCATACCACTATCTAACTATGAGGAAAAGTCAAGTAAATAGTATAACAAGCAAGTATGATTCCTCCACTGAAATCGATCCAGAATTAGAAAAGGGAGACACTGTTGAAAATAAATGTTTTATACGTAGAGACAAAAAACATTCTAGAAGAACGTAATTTTATAGGAGATAACTGGTACACATCTTTCAGATGAACTTTTGAAAAGAAAAAAAAACTATTGCTGGAACAAAATAAGAGAAAATAAAAAAGAAATTCCAAAATTTTTAAATTTAAAAATAAAGAAGTTTACTCCTACATGTTTAGTTTAAAAAAGATACAAATTTAAAAAAAATTAAGATCCAGTGAAAACATCGTACTCACTCACGACACGATTAAAGGAGTGTATAAACAATGCACTGAATGCCCATATAAAAAGAGCAGAAAAACTAAATTTACGTGTGAAAAATGTAATAAACATGTTGTATTTCCTACCTTTCTTCCTTTTTTAACCTTTGTATACAAATCTTACGGTAAAAACACAATGTAAACATCCTTGGGTATGACACACCCTGCGCGAGAACTTTAGGTAGTTTTTTTCACGCGAGTGATGCCGGGTTAAAAAAAGAAATACGAAAGCCAATTCTCTCGGTTTTTGCCTTGTATGAAATGCATAATACTGGAATTTTTTAGAAAAGTAATTTAAAATGAACAAGTTAAACAGGAAAATTAATTTTATTAACGTATCCAGCTACTTCCGAAATCATAGTTTTGAAAAATTTTGTGAATGAACAAATATGATTTGTAGTGTCACTCGAATTACAACATACATATAAAATTGTTTCAAGAATAATATTGCAATAAAAAGAACTTAAATACAATTTTTTGACAAAAAATTTAAAAAAAATAATGACATATTTTCATTATGAAAATTGCCTCAATAATAATTATAATTTGCATATTTATCGCTAGGACTTTTATACCGGGGCTGAACTGTAATTTTTGAAGTATATAATATTGGAGTGGATTTATATATTTATATTTTTATTTATTAGAGTAGAAAAGTTTTAACAAAAAAAAAACCCTTTATTATTTCAAATGCTGTTAACTCCGGAAACAATGTGAATTTTTCTAAAATCCTAGTTCATCCTCTGTCGAGAAGTCCTAGCTATCAATAGGCAAAATATTAATATTATAGAATCCTTTTTTTATAAAAGCAAAATGTTTTAAAAATAAATTATAGTTTTTTTTAAAAAAACTAAAAAACATTTTTTATAGTTAATTGAACTAAAAAGTAAAAAATAGTTCTTAATATATGAATAAAATGATTAACGAAAAAATTAATGTCATTGTGGCAAAAGCGTGGGGTGCTCGATATCAATTGTTATAAGTTCTTACTAGTTATATTCCGAAATGCAGAGTTAGTGTTTCAGTGTAGTACAAAGCACCCCACGCTTTTACCACAATGACATTAATTTTCGGTAATTTTTTAGTTTTTTTAAACTATAAATTATTTTTCATTTTTTAGTTCGATCTACACTAAAAGCATGTTTTTTTTAGTTCTTTAAACCCTAATTTATTCATTGATAAATTAATCTTAAATGTGTCATTTATTTTAGAATCTAGAATACCCATTGGGTTTTCGCTGTAGGTTGTAACTTAATATTTTACTCGCCAAATCTGGAAATGGGAAATTGGTAATCCTGATGATCCTAATCAGGACAACGGAACAAAATTATTTAATTATTATGTTGTCATCCGTCCTTGACCAGTGTGCCAAATTTCGAATTAATCTGACCTTTTAAAATGGTTAAAATCGAATTCAAAGATTTCATTATATATATATAGGTAAAGCCAATAAATGTGTGTTAATATGTCCTTTTTTCTTTAATTACTTTTACCAAAAATTTGCATTCGAATAATTTTTTATTGTATATAGCAATATTTTTAAATTTTTAAAAGGTTATATATATATATATATATATATTCTAATTAACTGATGCTATATTCCAAAATATTGTTCATTTCTTCATTTTTTTTCAAAATTGCTGCTCCGAACGTAGTCAGTGACCTTACGTTAAAAGTTAGCATTCAACAAAATTTAAAGCATATGCTGTATAGTTTTTATGTATAAAGTACACAATTTGTGATATTTTTCCAAACTTAACTGAAACATTTAAAAATTAAAAATCAAATTTATTAAATTATGATTAAAAAAAGAGACCTGAAATATACGGTTTTGTCAATAATACATATAATTCCGGTAATTCCCCGAAGCGTAATAAAAACCAGCTTTAAACAGGTAAATTAATTTTACTAAAATAAATTATATACAATAAAATACGAGAACCTTCAGGTCTTGTTTATCATTATAATAATTTTTGCAAACACTTTTTATCATAACACTTTCATCTCCAATATCATTTTAAACATTACCTAACCGAAATTGATACACTGTGTGTGGTTGGTCCTCTGGAAATAACATCAAAAACAACTTAACTCGAGCAAAACAAAACAAAATCCAAAATTTCCATTCAAATCAACTCATTCCATTAATTTCCCTTCAAACTTTCCACTCCTAAATCTCCCTTCTCCAATAAAGTTTTTAACGTTACCCATACCTATGAACGTTAATATCTCTCCATCCCTAACTGTTATTACCCAACTTGTTTCATTACGGGGCACTGTTTAAGAAGACACATCGGGATATATTACAAGAATGAAGATCACTATGGGCAAACAACGTAGAAAACCAATTGGCTGGTGGCTTACATGCAGACATTTAGAGCACCGATGGGCCAGTCGCTTGATGGCTCATATATCACATGTTTCTTTCTATCCCAAAGGACAGACATTGACTGATTTGTAGGAGGCGTAATAAGTCTGGGTTTGGGCTCTTTCGCTCCGCGTTGGTCATCTTATTTTTCTGCTTGCCTGGATTCCTTCTTTTTATTACTGTAGGGTTGGTTTCCTTTTTTGTTGCTTCGTGGAAGATTATAGCACAAAGACAGTTAGTTTGCGAAATTGTTAGAGTGGGGTTTGACTCTGGGGACAAAGAAACTATATATGGATGATGACCATGGGTCGTTGCACTGTGGACGTTTGAAAAAATTGTAGATTTATTTGGTATTGTTTGGGGATATATTTGATTAAAAAGTATAGTACGTATTGTGGTGTATTTCTCCTACTTTGGAACTTCGTCACGTTTAAAAATATGATAGTTCAAATTAAACAGATTATTTATGTAATTGGTGAAGAGTATTAATATCATTTTAGAGATGGCCAATACCTTCTTAAGATTTAAATTGTTTTTGACAACACAGGGACATTTTTCAAATATTCAAATATAATTCTCGATTCAATAGTATTGATGATAAAAAATATACTATAGAGCCATAAGTGTTGAATATATAACCCAATGTGTAATACTTATTCAATTAGAAGAATATATTCAATTACAAGTAATGAACCCTGATTTTTCTTAAGTATAATACTGTTACGAAATGCTCATTTATACTTCAGAAAGTTTTTTTTCTAAAAAATGTACTTAGAATTCTTTTTTTTTGTAATTAAATCAAAATACTTTTTAGTTTAGAATGTTAAGTTTACTGACTTGTCGGGAAACGTGATTTTGCAAAAGAGTGTAAATGAATAATTTTTATTTGATATTTAGGACTACTTGAATAAGAATATACGTATCAAAAGTGTTTTAGGAATGCTGTTACGATAAAAAAAATTATTTAAATACAATTTTTAAGGGAAAAAATAAAGGAAAAAAATGATATTTTTTCAAAACATTCTCCTTTTACGGAAAATGCTTCTATAATAATCATATCTTGCTTATATATGGATAAAACTACAGAGCCTTAGCTAGGAATTTTTTGAAAAATTCACATTATTTTCAGAGTTACGATCAGCTGAAGTAATAACCAATGCTTTTTTTTTGTTAAAATTTCTCTATATTCTGGTATTTTAAATATGAATATAAATCCCTTTTTAAAGTACATGTTTCAAAAATTTTAGTTCAGAGTCTGAACAGAAGTTTTAGAGAAATATATAGGCAAAGAATTACTATCTCCAAAGTATTTTCTATAAAAGAAGAATGTTTTGAAAAAATTTCATCTTTTCTTTATTTTTTTCCAGAAAATTGCCTTTAAATAATATGTTTATTGTAATCATATTTATAAAACAATTTCACATGCATATTCTATTTCAAGTCACACTGAATATCACAAAGAATATTCATTTATAAGCTTTTGCAAAAAATTGAGGTTCCTCACACCGTCAGATACCTTAAAGCAAAAATTGCTTTTTTAAGAATATAATCGGATCAACTGGTATATGAGATATGTATAACGACGGAAGCGTATTTATAAGTATAGACCATGGCGGAAAATATTATAACTTCACCTTTTCGGCAGACGATCTCACTTCTTCATGGGGGAAACAGAGAAATACAATTAAAGATGTATGAAAATATTTAAAGTTGAAGTAGAGCTTTTATTTATACGATATATGAAAGAAAAACTTTTCTTTGATGCTTGTAACTTTAGAAATGAAAAGAATGGGAAAACTGTACCGATATAGCGCAACGAAGTAATTTTCAAATTTAATTTATTATCCCTTGTTTAAGTAATTGTTATTTTATAATTTATTATGAGGAAATAAGACCAAATATGGGATGCTACCTGATATAAAGCAAAAAAAAAAAGATTTAGATAAATTTTTAATATATTAATACAGTAATACCTCGACTTTCGCGAACACGGAGATACCCGATTTTCCAATCTCTTCGATTCGTCTATTGTTTTAAGGGGAAATTTTTTTTAAAAAAAAGCAAAATTATGAATTTTTGATGTTATTGAAGAAATTGTCTATCTTGCCGGGAAAATAAATTTAGAAATGGATAGTGATGACATTCCCACAATCAGGAGCTGACAACTGAAGAGCTCATAGAAATGCATGAGCAAGACATTTTGAATGCATATTATCGCATGGTATAAAATTATGTTGAAAAAAACTTGAATTTTTTAAAAATCAGCAACTTATTTTCTTTTTTATCTGAATCTGTTAACTCTTACGCTAAAAAAACATTTGCAATGATGAAAAAATCTTTGCAAAATCTCATCACCTTACCTATTAAAATCACATACCAAAATCTTGAGTCATTGATTCATACCGCGCTCAGGAAAGTGACAAATCTTTTCTTTTATTACTTTTATTTTTGTATACTTCGTGTTTAAGGTGAAAAACAGTAATTATCTTAATACATCCGGGCAGTGTAACTTTCCATTAAGTATGCATATGGACCTCACGCGAACAGCAGTTAGTGCTATGGTAACAGCAACACTCATTTAGAATATCAAGTTAAGCCTAACATGGCGGACTTCAGGAATTGTTTTCTTCTAAAGGAAGTTTTCTTTCCTGGATACAACACAACGTTTAATTTCCCCCATTAAGAGGATTTCCTGGACTCTCACACTGCTGCCAGCTAAAATTGTAATTAATCGGCCTATGTTGGCTAAATTTAACTTCTAAGCGAGACTTTTGGAACAGCACACCTGATGAGATTTGTTCTTTTTATTCAGTGGCTTTATAAATTCGATTTTTTTCCCACACGTTTTCTCAGATCTCACGGAAAGTGTCGAGAGAATGCTATGAAAGGAAACACAGATTTCTCGTTCGCCATGGAGACAGAATGTAGTGTTCTGATGCAAGGCCAAGAGATGCCATTTTAATTTTAAAAATTCAGTAGTAGAGAGAAGCAGAGGAATCTAAAGGATTTGAATGAGAATTTTATAATATTGGAATCTGAAAAGTATATTAGGAGATGTCGCGTTGGGTGTTACATAAGCCCAGTAGATGTAAAAGTAAATAGCAACTGAAATGAAAATGCTTAGAAATGTAGAATGTATTGAATTTCTTACATTGAAAAATATAGCCTAAATTAGCCTTATCTTGTTTTACAAAAAGTAACCAATTTTCCCCTATCCTATCAATTCAAACTTTTATGTGGAGAGAAGTGATATTAAAAGATAAATAGAATACAGGAATTATTCATTAAATAAATATGTTAACATAATACTCACTTGTAGCTTAATTTAATATTTACAGATAAACAAATTTGTTCACGAAAAATCTTCATTTCAGGACGATTCTGTAAATAGTTTTTTAAAGATAAAAATTCCGTATCGGTGATTAAGCTGTCGTATTAATATTTAAATTATTTATACATTTAACTCTTAACCTTTATTCTGAAATGTGAAACTTAATTAAATAGAAAATTAGATAAATTGAATAGCTATATTTAGAAGAGAAGCTATAACAAAATAAATACGAAAAACTTCTTTATTAAATTAAACAAATATTAAATGATTAAATGATTTTCAAAGAAAGAATAAATATTCATTACAAAATGAATAATAAAGTAAACATTACATAGCTCGTTGCATGTAGCGGTATCTTTCGCAAAAATGTCTCAAAAATGACTTTGAAATAATTAAATATAATTTAACTTCGTTTGTTATACCGTTTAATGAAAAATTGCAATCGTTAGAACAATTTAAGTAATTTCTGAAAGGACTTATTGTAGTATGGTGTAAATTAATTATTTTGATACAGAGGGGTTACTGTAGTAATTGGACCATTGCATTTTATAAAATATTACTCGCAAAACTTTTCTGATAAAACAACGTTTTTAATTTCTTAAGGAACTGTATATCATATAGTTCTAAGAGGATATACATTTATTTAATACAAGCGAATAATATTTTGTTGCATTCACATTTCATTTTCTATATGCGTAGTTTCTATTTTTGTTTATACATTGAAAAATGCTTTGAAAAAATCAGGAGCAATCAAAGTTAATTTTAGCAAGTTTTCATTAACTCGCTTTCTTGTCTGTCTGGGTGGAATTTTGTTATTGATTTTAAACTATTTTCCGGATGAACTAGAGACTTGAAATTTGGACCAAAGCTCAGAAGCTGATGAGAATGCATGAAAATGTGAAAAAAGAAGCTCTAGTCTTGAACATGGGCCCTGAAGAGGTGGGCCTAGATTTCGACAAAGGGCTCCATAACTCCAGAACTTACACGAATTTACACAAACAAAGACCGCCTGTCGATAGCACGGGTCAAGTTGCTTCTACGTATACAATTTTGTGGCTCTGGGTCAAAGAGGGGCCCCCAGGTTACCATGTTTTTCTATAAACTCGGTTTCTTGTAAGTCTGTCCGGGTGGAATTTTGTAATTGATTTTAAACTAACTCCCCGATGGGCTAGAGACTTGAACTTTGGACTATAGCTCAGAAGTGGATGACAATGCATGAAAATGGTTATCAAAACATGATATATATATAAAAATTTTTATTAAGAAAATTATTTATCGATTTACTTGGAATACACATACACATTTATTAATAGTATAATGTTTCAAACTAAATACATTTGAGGTACTTACGTGTGTAACGGGTCTATCTGTGAGCCTTTAACTAATCATCTTCGGGTAAATTTATTTCTTTTCAAGTGTAAGTTCTATTGAAAATTTTCTCTAGTAAAAGACATGAATTATGCAAATGAGTTGTTATACTTAAGCGTGGACATTTAAGTACTCGAAGTTAGTCGAGAGCCAGTCGAGAGTTAGCCAACGAGTGGTTTTTGGATGGTCAATTATTGCTAAGTGGCGAATAATTTATAAGATTGAATTTAATGATAATGACCGAAGGTCGTACAACAAATAAGAGAATTACAGTGAATTATACCGTAGAAGTTCGAAGTATTACAAGAGTAAGTGAAGTAGATTATACTAAAATAAAGTATCCTTTTAGCTGTGTGATTGCGCTTCTAATTAGTAGGTGTGTGCATTTCCAAACCTTAGTTGTTTCATTTAAGTTAGTGAAATAATAAATTGGAATTTGAACTAATTATGACTGATTTGTACTCGAACCCCCAAACATTAACAGCTTCTACGAGGTTTTTACACGTATTACACCGTCGAGACCAATTTAGCCAAATCATTAAAAGTCGCCAAATGCTCTCTTTGTATGCGCTGATATTATTGTTTTTGTATGTGCGGGGAATCACAGTTTTCCACCATTGTCTACATATAGCATGAGAAACCTGGTAATCCAACGATGTTGGGATAAATAAAGATACCACACATGCAATTTTGTGCGATGATTTTGTAATACTTGTCGATTCCTGCTTCCCTCTGATCCCCTTGTCTATCCTCGGACCCGGCTAGATGTGTGGGAGGAACTGAATAATCAGTAGACATGATTCACTCTAATTGTTTTATTGTCACCAAAATATCAAGCAGACACAATAATAATCTAATTATTATAAAAGATCAGATAGCAGAGCGCGAAGGTGAGACTCGTTAGCTGGGGATAATACGGACCTCAATGATCACGATGACTACCAAGCTCAATATAAACTACGTCGCGCACTAATAAGCTAAACTTCTATTTAAACAAGGATCACGATACCTGTACTTTTATGAAGTTGAGTCCTCCAGTTGAGACTTTGAATACGATCCTTATCCGGATTTAATCACCGTAGACTGATACTCTTCGACTTCTTCAATTGATAAACTCCGATTTGCACTTAATAATTTCGCGATCCTTCACTCACCAACTAACCCCTAAAACTTGCGAATACAGAATTTATATAATATACTTAATTTGCATAATCACGCTTTCTTCACTCGGTGAAAGTTGGTTGATAATATTATTGTCCCTGAAAAATCCTCAAGGGGTTAGTTATAGACGTGTATAGATCCGTCACAATTTAAACATTCGCGGAATGGCTGCGAAATTTGTGCCCATAGTGCAGTTAGGCAGAACAGGAAGAACTTCGACTTCTTGGTGAAATGTGGAATTTCAGTCGCTTCCCAAGCGTATTCTCAAGGCATGGATTTTTGTGACTTCTGGGTGTTTGCGAAACTGAAGACGCCAGTTGAAAAAATCCCTTGCAAGAAACATAAGAGATAGAGTAGAATGAGTCGGCGGAGATGAACACCATCCCAAAAGAAAGTTCTCAGAAGTGATTCAGGAAATTGACGAATCAGTGAACAAAGTATGAAAACATGAAACCTAGTCTTTGAAGTATATTAAAATCCCCGTCCCGTCACTAAAGTAAAAGATTTTTCAGATAAGTATAAAATTATTAATAATAATAATAATTAAATAAGGGCTCGATTTTAATAAATCGTTAAGATTAAACACGAAAAACTAACTCTTACATTTCTTTAAGGTGTCCGACTACTTGCCACAACTTTTTAAAAATAAAATGGAGATATGGAGATTTTTTGCGGTTTTTAGATTTGTTTAGTACATTTTAAGAAAAATATGATAAATTAAGAAGAGAAAAAGAAATTACTATTATTATAATGAGAAAAAATTGGTAAACATTTACAAAAAATTACATAAACGGGGCTCATTCTGTACCAAACGTTTATGAACAATTTTTCAATTCTGATGTGTTGCTATGTTATTCATTTTTGAAATGACTTTCAGGATCAGAGGTGTTTTAATTTTTACAAAAACTAGAGATCTTTATCTTTGTTACTATATGAAATTGCTTAAAAAAACATTGATGATATAAATATAAAGGAGTGTAAATATTGTAATAAAACAGTGAGTGATAAATCTGAAAGTTAAAGCACTTCTGCTATTATACAGAACATACACAAAAAATTTCAGTTCATTATTTTCAAAACATTTTGAGCAATCACTGTCTCGTTGAGCATTTAAAAAAAAAACACATTTCGAGTAAAGCGCGTTCTAAAGTATGACATCTTGCTTAAAGTAATGTCATCTGCTTTTACTAAAAAACTTGTAGTTTTTGTTCTAGTGATCAGAAAATAATACAGTTGGTATTTTTATAAAGCTAATAAGATGGCCTATAAAATAAAATCATTAAATGTTGTCAATTTTCGACAAAAATCACAATTTTTAGAAGTCGGATACCTTAAATTGCCTTAATGAGATGGTTTATTCTCCTAGATCAGGGGTGTCAAACTCTTGGCCCGTCAACCATATGCAACCCACTACAAACATTTTTGTGGCTCGCTTATTATAACGGCACACAATAATATATAGCAAAGTAAGAAGATTTCTCTCGAAATAGGAAGTATAGTGTTAGAGAAGATATTTCAAGTATCAGGACGTAAATTTTAAATATGTCTTGTTCTTTTATACATGTTTATTATAGTGTATTATTCGAAATAAATCTACGTTTCTATGAATATTTTTTTTTTTGTGCGGCCCTCCTAAACCTTGTTGTTTTGGCTCAAGTTAGCCTTTGAGTTTGGCACCCTTGCTTAAGATTATGTTGTGGGGAATGTGTATAAGGTTCAACCGTTTTTTCCTCCCTTAAAACCGAAATAGTCAATGCAAGTAATAAAATAATAAGTGTTGAAATAACAATGATATCACTTGTATACCAGTTTATTAAAATAGAGAGAACATGGGTGTTTACGAAAATTTTAAGTTAGCTCTTTTTTGACTAAAGATGGATGTGGTAGCCTAGAGGTCATGGTAACGGACTCGTGGTCGGTGTGTCATGAGTTCGAGTCTAGTACCGCTGAAGATCCACCGTGTAGGGGTGCGAGTGCTCAAGCGTCCTCCCATTGGTGTGGTACGGAAGTTAGGAGAGGAGAAGTTGAAAATGACAAGGAGTCAGTCACTGAAAGTTCTCGAGTAACTGAATAGTGCGACGAAAAAATTCCTTCACGCACTCACTATTCATGACTAAAGAATTTTTCCCCCCATTTTGAAAATTCATGGTTGTCGTATTTAGTTATAACATTATCTATTTTTTTAAAAAGAATGTCAAAGCAAAACGTATACGGAAACGCAATTGCGTAAACGGAAAAGCTTAAGAATGAAAGAAAAATGTCTGTGAAATCAGTTGGGGCTAATGATAAAATATTCACGTATAGTATTCTTATTGCTTATTTCGGCTTTATGTGTCGTGTAATAATACATTACTGTGCTTTCTCACATGTTTTGTGTTGTTCGGTAAGTATAATTTTGTGCAAGAATAAAGTATATTAGAACAAATGAAAACAAATGTTTGATAAAGATACACATTGATCCAAATTGATGAAATGACCAAAAAAAAAAAAAAAAAATACGCATTGTTACGTAATTTTTCATGGTTTTTATTTATTTAAGTCTAGAAAAACTAGTACATACGGTTTCATACTAATAATTACTTTTGGTAACCTTATGGTTCCTGTAAAGGTTGAAAACTAAAAAAAATGGGTTTGGGTAAATAATATTCCATTCCAGTGTACTGTAATTTATTAAATATGTTTCTATAGGGAATACGCGATTTACTCACTCACTCATTGTGATATTTCAAAAACTGTTAGACCTACAGACTTGAAGTTTGTCAGGCATGCTCCTTGCATAGTGTAGAGATCCGCGGCAAAAGGGGTTTTGAGAAAATCGATTCCAAAAAGGGGTTAAGGGGCGTTATAGATAAATATTCTCATTTTCGAACTTAAGGTTTACATACTTGAAATTTAATAAGCATGTTCTTTGTTGAGTAGAGATTCCTTAAGAATAAGGGTATGGCTAGTTGAAATATATATTATATTAATAATAATTGTTGAACAAATTTTGATGCATAACAATTTCTTTAGAATGCAGCCCATCCCAGATAATTATTCTTAATTTACACTAAAGGGAAATGTTATCTATATGCTATTCGAACGATTACAGATAAAGAAGACAAGCAATTAAGTTGATAATCTTCCCCATTTATCAAACGAACTCTCGATGCGATCATATTACAACAAATGGCAGAATAACAACGCCAAACGAAATTCTTCTGACAAGAGTTCTAAATCTTCTGAATAGTTTACGATATTTACTTCATATCCGTTCCATCGGCAAAAGAATCACCCTTCCGATACTTTATTGGGGGGCGATAAAAGAGCAACAAAAATCTTACTCGATCTTGTAGAATAAACTACCCATCCGGAGCCGGGTAACGGAAAAGTAATCTCAGGAAACGACGCTTCAGTTACACTGGCAAATTCAAGTTCCCCATAAGATAGACTTAAGAAGAAGTGCTTATCTTCTTCCATTCCATTTTGCACGGGATGAGAATTCGAAACGAAAATTACATGTCTGTTAGATTGAGAATTTTCGTTGCCTCGAACTTGCCTGTATCTTTTCCCTGTTCGGGATTATCCCAGTGATTTGGTCTGCTAAATGGCCATTCGATACCGTAATTGTTCGCGCGGTGGATTAGTTTTACCCCCTTCATTTTCCAAGAAAGATATCGTGTTTATCAAATAATAAGAAGCAGACCTCTTGGAGCAGAAAACACGGCAAATGACGACTCTGTTACGTGTGTTTCTTAAAAATATTTTCCGTCCATTTCTTTGATGGGAATAGTTTGTTCTCCTAAAGCTAAAGTAGCTATTCAAGGACATGTTTGCCATCGATGGAAGTTTTACAGAAATCTCACTTTAAGTTAATGGTCTTTAATTAAAACCGAAAGAGAATCCAGCTGATGGTATTTATAGCCTCCTAAAAATGATTTGTGTCACAGAAAAACAAATAGGTTTCGTTTGCCAATATCGTTTCTTCTTGTAATAAAATAGAATAACTTCCTCTTATTTTAAATAAAAAGACAATTCTGTAACTGAATTTGTGACCTCATAGTCTCGGTCGCGAGCTTGTCTCAAATTCTCAATGGACTAAATTCAAGTGGCATCATAGTCACATGATAAGTACAATCATGTATTCTTAACCAATCAGTTCATAACTTCATGTGACGTCATAGTCACATGATTACAATAATGCATTTTTAATCAATCAGTTCATAAATCCGTGTGACGTCATAGTCACATGATAAGTGCAATCATGTATTCTTAACCAATCAGTTCATAACTTTATGTGACGTCATAGTCACATGATAAGTAGAATCTCATGTATTTTTAACCAATAAGCTCGTAAATCTGTAGGACGTCATAGTCACATGATAAGTAGATTCCTGTACTTTTGACCAATCAGTTCATAAATCCGTGTGACGTCATAGTCACATGATAAGTAGAATCCTGTACTTTTAACCAATAAGTTCATAAATCCATGCGACGTCAGAGTCACGTGATAAATGCAATCGAATTTTTTCTTTTCAATCATTTGATGCGCTTCACTGTTGACAATTTTTGTTTTTTGCAGAAACTTTTCTTTAGAAACTACATATTCGTAAACATAAAAATGTTCATTGGTAAACAAAATACACATTATCTAAAAGTAAACGCATAATGCCAGATTGCAAAACAACTTAAATAATATTAATACTTGAGCATCTTTCCGAAATTATGAAATTTAAAATTTTATCAATGTCGTATAAGTAGAGCAACAAAAACAAGTCTAATGTCAGTTTTGAATTCCACGGAGAACATGTGATTGTATTTATCAGGTGGCCGTCATGAATTTAGATCATTGAGCTTTGTGTTCCATTTTTTATTTGACTATTTACTCGCATTATAGCAAGGTTGATACACATTACTTCTGTCGACACTCAAACTCTTCATGTGGGTGGAATGTGAAAATTAGGAGGCTCAAAGCCTTCCCATTGGGGTGGAATGGATGTTTAGAGAGTAAAATACCAGCTAACAGGTTCTCCTCTTCTTTCCTATCCCTCTGGTCTGAATCAGAACAGATCCATGAATTTGTTCACCCTTAAAAAATTTAAAACCAAAATAGGTCTCTCCAAAAGGTCCTCTCATTCCAAGTCAACGCAATCAAGTAAATGTTGTGGTGTAGCCTCTGCATCATTACACTTGGTGCATATTGGAAAAGTCTTGGCACCATGGGGGCATCTGAGGGATCTTAAATGCCCCGTAGATAATCGAGCAAAAATAGTTTGATCTCTTCTGTCACGTTTAAAACTGAGGGCACTGGCTAAGATACCACAGATGCAGTGGCTTTTGTTTCCAGGAGATATTTTCATGGAAGCTTTACATTTCAAGTATAGTTAAAGGTACTAATAAATACTGGTGCGCGTGTGTCGTGTTATAAAATAATTCTGGAATCCCTCTATTGTCTTTCCCTGGATTTATTGGTAACATTAAATAAACTTCAGTAAAATAAAACTTAATATGATTTAACAAATTAAATTGCCAAGTTAAAATATTAGACTGAAATATTCTGGAGAAAAATCCTAATATTCCAGATAAAAATCATAGTAAACAATGGCACCTGGTACGCCGAAGCCAAGAACAAGATTAAGACTGAAGTAGAATACGTTACATATGGTTTCTGTCGAGATAGACCACATGGGGTTTGAGTGTGGTGACAGCTACGCTCCACCCACTCAGACCACCTGGTCCATAATTCCCAACAGGTACGTCAGAGGTTCCTCATTGACCTGAGTCTTTGAAGTACCACCCTTTGCAAGGTCATCAGCAATGCCATTATATTTCAAATTCAAATGGTACGGAATCCACTGCAGATGAATCACGGTAGAACCGGACAGGGTCTTGAGTTTATTAATAATATTTAGTCCCTTGTTGTCTCTAATTAGTCACCAATTGTTAGTCAATATTGATTAGTGCTCTGAAGGAATCCAGATTTCGCCATTTAAATGACGCTCAGAAACACAGTCTAGTCACCAATTAGTCACCAATTGTTAGTCAATATTGATTAGTGCTCTGAAAGAATCCAGATTTCGCCAGTTAAATGACGCTCAGAAACACAGTCTAGTCACCAATTAGTCACCAATTGTTAGTCAATTAGTCTAATTAGTCACCAATTGTTAGTCAATATTGATTAGTGCTCTGAAAGAATCCAGATTTCGCCAGTTAAATGACGCTCAGAAACACAGTCTAGAGCCATGTCACAGGTATCATCCTCAACACTTGGCGGAGGTTCAAAACTATAAGGTCCGTTACCACCATTCCTCGTGTACTTTCAAGTTATAAAGTTAATAAACAATGAGTGAATCGGTTCATCGTGGCTCAAAATTACGAGATTTGTAGCCAATACTTTTACGTTTTTATGAGTACGTGTGATGTTAATATCAATTATTAGTCATTGGCTATGGAAATTGAAAAATTGAAAGTATTAGATTCAATTATAAATTATGTTCTATTTTTAAATAAATATCCATAGCATTAAAACATTTAAAGGATAAAAAAATGGGTAGAGCCATTAAATGTGTCATATGAAATTTCAAAGCAAAAAAAATGTTATGTATGATATATTATTGAATTAATTTTTTAATCTTTTGTTCAATTTTTTCTGTTTTTTAAAAGAAAATGTGAGGAAAAGATGAGAAAATGATAACACGCAGGTTAAATTGCTTACTAAAAATTTAAAGTTTCTGGTTTAATATCAATTCTGTTTACGATATTCTTGAAGCTGAGAAACAAAAAAATTCCTTTACATAAGACTATTTACGTACTATTGGAATCCTTAATGCATCTTTAAATGTTGGGTTTATTTTAGAGAAGTATTTTAATAGTTTCCGCAAAAAGCTTTTTAGTAAATCCAAGCTGATACATTTTATTTATATTGTAATGCAAAGTAATATTAAACAGGAAATACATTATTTACTTAATCGATTTCGTGAAGACTCTTAGTATCATTTTAAAAGCCATTTAATTTATTTTTGAAATATATAATCAAAAACACGAAAAATTCATTACAATAACTGAATAATTCGGAAATATAAGGATTAATAATAGATTTTACTGATTAAGTAGCAATTATAATACAATCTATTTACCAAAAATTGCGTACTTATACTCTTTCTTTCAATAAATATGTGAGTATCGAAACTAAGTCTATAATTTGAAAAATATACTCAAATTCTTGCTTTAACAAAATTCTATGCATTTATATAGAAAGCGGAGTAAAAAAAGTTTTAAAATATAGGAAAACATTATAAATTAATTTTAAGCAGCAATTTACTGGTAATTTTTGTCCGAAGATACTTTTTGTTAGTAGGAAAATATCGCTAAGAAGAAACTATAGAAAGGGATGAATTTATATTATTGGGATATTATATGTGGTGTATGTTGAAATAATAAAGAAGAAATGCTTAAAAATTTAAGTTATAATATAAGAAAACTAAAATATAAACACATTTTTCAATTCATGATTTTTAAAAATTTTTACACATATTTTTAATCTGTGACTATTTAATTGAGATTTTATTCGAATGCTGTAGACTAAGTATATCTCTATTTTAAATAAGAATATTGCTATTAGATATAATCCTCTCTTAATGGCTCTCTAAATTTACCATATGATTTGATCTTTCGAAAATGTTAATATATTTAATTCCAAATATGCACAAAGAAAATATTTAACAGTCATATAATAAGAACTATTTGAGAGAAGAAGGACTCGTAGCATTCTATTTATTTAAAAATAAAATGGGTAACAAAATTCAAATAAAATTTACCCTATTTTACATTTGCATTTAAATTTTAAAATTTTACATTTTCATTATTTTGAACACGGCTGATCACACACACACACACACACACACACACACACACACACACACACACACACACACACACACACACACACACACACACACACACCACACACACACACACACACACACACACACACACACACACACACACACACACACACGCACACGCACACACACACACACGCACACGCACACACACACGCACGCACGCACACGCACGCACACGCACACGCGCACGCACGCACGCACGCACACTAACTCACAATGCACACGCACGCACGCACATACTAACTCACAATGCACACACACACATGCACGCATGAACACACGCACGCATACAAACGTTCACACACACACGCATGCATACACACGCTCACACACACGCAAGCACACATGCACACACACATGCACGCATGAACTCACGCACGCATACAAACGTTCACACACACACACGCATGCATACACACGCAAGCACACACGCAAGCACACATGCACACAATATAAGCAATGTGAAATCTTAATTTAATAAACCAGAAATAAGACATTAACTGTATAGGTAGAATCTCTACATCCGACTATTTAGTGGCTATAGGGAAAATACTTTTTAATAATAATTTGAGAAATAATTTATTACATTTCCATATATTATAAAAGTAACTCACTGTTTAAGTTAATCTACATTAAACAAATTATCTTAAAGATTCTGGGGAATTCTGAATCTGTTACCAATAAGGTACATAAAATGTTATAGATCCGGTTGCTATCTCAGTTAAATCGAATAATATAAACACTAAAGTCTTATTATTCGCGCATAAAGTAGCTTCTTTGATCACCATATAAAGAAATGCAAGTTACGGTTCTCCAATCCACAAGCAAATGTAGTTTGGCATTACAACATCATCCATACCATATCCCTCAAACGATAGTTGTTTGTTGCCAAAAAAAAGAAGAAATCATAAAAAAAAGAAAGAAACAACAGCCATGTGAATACGAACGAACAACCACACAAAAAAAGGGGTTTCCTTAAGCCCACTTTCTCTCGAGGGCTTGGTTAGGGTAAAAATCGCCTTCTCCATCCCCCTCTTTTTTTTGCTAGGAGTTAACAGTAAGAATGCAGACGATACGATAGATTCCAACCACACCCCCATCTTCTCTTTTTCACAGTTCCGTTCCATTTTGCACGACGAAAGTGCTGCTGCATGCCACCGAGAGAGAGAAAGAACGAAATGGAATAAAAAGGGGGGAATGCCAAGCAAGAAAAAGATATATAAAGAAGAAGAAAAATAGAGAAAAGAGAAGAGGGAAGGAAAAAAAATATATAAAGGAATCCGGTTAAGAGGCGTCGAACATTAGGGTCATCATCATCATCATCATCAAGAGAGTCTTCCTGATGGGACGAGGGATTGTAAGAGGCAGGAGAGAAGAGAAGAGAGAAACATACCATCTGGAAGGTGATATATATTATTTTTCTCCTCCTTTGCCGTGATTGGATGGGATTGTGAACACTACTGGACATGCTTAAGGGTATGGATCATGTGAGACATTATGTCTGAGATGGACTTTGTTTTCAAAGTTTCGGAATAATTGTTAATATTTACATAAATTTATATTTTCTAAATGAAAATTTGGCTTAAATAAAAACAATGTGTACGTTAAATTTGGAGATTTTTTAGTTCGATAACGATTTTATTTTGGAAAACTTCTTTTGAGGTCAAGAAGTTACGATATTAGATATTTTTGGCAACCCTTAAGCTATATAGTTTGTGTGTGTGACGACTAATTTTAAAATTGCCAATATTACACATCCACACCCGACATCTCATTTTATCCAAGAACTTTTTTGAAATCTTTAAGAAATGAATGTCAGAATAATCAGGAAATTTACAAAGTTCGAGTACAGTTTTTCCACTATGTTACAATTATAAATTTTTAAAACAAAAAATAAATTAGAGAAATAATTTTCCAAATTATTTTTTATAAAAAAATTTAATAGTTACACTACTGCTTTGGGAATTATTATTGCAACGAATTTATTTGTTAAAACACAAGTTTTTTTTTACTGAAAATTAACCAAACCAAAGAAAGTAACAACAAATCAATATAAACCGATTAAAATACAAGAAATATTTCTTGATTACGAAGCCAATGGATTTAATGCGGTGCTTTTCAAAGTTTCGATATTCGCGTTCCAATATTCAATCATAATTTTCATCGCGACCCCTTCATACAATAACAATGTATTGAATTCAATGATACTATACTCTGACGCTAAAACTATGATACAACTTAAACTTAAGTGCCATTGGCGTATATAAACGTCCCTCTCATTCAAAACGTTAATTTCCTCGGACGTATATATACGTCTTTCAGAAGTACGACATTTTCTCTGAAATGTTATACATAAAATATTCTGAAGGCTTTAGAATGAAATAAAAGGACCTTGATAATGTTTGCGAAGGATTTAATTACTTCATTTTTTTTAATTCTTTATTCCTTCTCCCCCCCCCACCAATACATCACATATTCGAGCCTACGTGGAAAACGGTTGGCATTGGGAAGCGAATCGCGTAACTTTTAATCGGCAGTTAAGGAATTAATTATAAACCGTACAAATTTTAAAGATAAATATTCATTTTTGGATATAATTTTATATATGACAATCCAATGGGGTCACTGGTAATTATTAAACTTGTTCTTAGTATTGTTAAATTAATTATAAAATACATTGAGTAACACTGCTGCATTTATAAGTGTAATATATCAGTGTAAATGAGTATTTTATTTTTTATTATGTCAGAATGTATTTTGATTGTTTACTTTCAGTAAATTAATGATTTTTTAAAAAAATCTTTTGTTTTTGACTCTACAATATGTTCGAGCCTTCCTCATAGAGTTGTCATGCCCCCCCACCAAGGGGGGCATGCACCACCGTTTGAGAAGGCTGACTTAATGAGTAATGTGTGTACTTCAGAAGTATACGCCCGACTCACTGAGTTCAAAGTTGTTCCAACATTTTCTCCTTGTATGTTTAAATTTCTCCTTAAAATTTTTTAAAAAATTTCATTAAATTTCTGTTTAAATTTCCACCACACACATGAATTAGAATAAAATATAGAGTGATTCAAAAATATTTACACACTTTCCAGATGCTGTAAAACAGTAACAATCAAGCACAAGCACCTCCTCATTGAACCGTGAGGTAAATGTACTGTTAAAGTTTGTGCCTCGCCTCTGACGGAAATGACGTAGGCAATAGTATGCGTGTCATGTGACTAGAAAGCAAAAAATAAACACTCTATGTTTTTGAATTTAGTAAAAGTCACAAAATCCTTCTTTTTTTGCTATGTTAACTCTTTGATGGATGCCACGGTTGCAGGATGACATTTGCTAATTACCGTAAAATCCGGCGTATAATGCTCACCCCCGTATAACGCGCCCCCATACATTCAAACTGCTTTTTTATTTCAATATATATACGCCGTATAATGCGGACACACCCCTTTTTTAACGAAGAAACCTGAAATGTACGTATGCAATGATCTTACATTTTGAAGTCATTTATACGAAGTATTATTTCAGGCTTTTGGAAAAAATTAGTATATTTCTAAGGTATCAAGGTATGTAATCATAAGGTATATATATATATGTAATTTCTTTTAAATAAATAATATTTCAATATATATATAGAAGTTTTAATTTTTTTTACTATGTTCGCCTTTTTTTATTTTGAAAGTTATTATTTTCATTCCCGTCGTATATCGCGCAGCCGTAAATTTCAATCTTTTTTGTGTGTTCAAAATGCTCGTTATACGCCGGATTTGGCGGTATACGAGAGTAACTCTAAAATTTTTGAGATACGCGCAGACGAGAGGTTACGAAACAAAAATTAACGGTTTAATTTGAAAATACAAAGTATTCTAACTCAGCAGACGACTTTTTACCGATTTACTTTAAGTTGTTTAGCATAGAATAAATTTTAGACAGAAGAGAAAATGGAGTTGACGCGAGAACATTATCGTGCTATAAATTTAAAGCTGAATTAAATCTAGGGGAATGCGTTCAATGGCTGCAATTAACATTTGGTGATGAATCTCCATGTCGTGCTACCATATTCAGATAATTTAAAGAACTTTGCAGATGTCACAGTTCTCTTCAGGATGAAGAACACACAGGAAGGTCGTGTTCGCAGTAATTCCACGTAAAGTGTCTGCCATACGAAAAATGTCAATGGATGATAATCGCTGTACCTACCAAATGATACAGAAGCAACTTAGCTTTGGATTCACAGCCACATACAAAATTATTCAAGTGCAAAAAAAGTAGTTTGCCATTGGGTTCCCCATAATCTAACAGTGCACCGAAAAGAGGAGCGTGTCAGAATCAGTAAAAAAACCCCCTTAAGTTGCTAAATGATGGAGGAAACTGCATCATTTCTAAAAGTGTAGCGGGTGATGATACGAACATGCTGTTTTTTAACGTTCCAATACGTCAAGAAAGCAAAGCATGGGTCTTTGAAGATGATTCCACGCCAACTGTGATGAAAAGTCAACAAGCAATGGATAAATAAATGTAAGCCGTTTTCTTCAGAAGTATGGGATTGGTCAAAGCCAAAAAGTTGGAAGGACAGAAGACAGTAACAGCAAACTGGTATATCACTAAATGTCTTCAAGAAATTTTCCAAGAAGTTAATATTAGAGTACTAATGCTTCACCATAACAATGCATCTTCCTATACAGCTGTTTTAACAGTTGAGTTTCTTAAGCAAAAACAAATTAAATTGATAAAGTATCCCCATTATTCTCCGGATCTACCTATGTATGACTTTTGGATATATTTTAGTCTAAAAAAAGAATTTATGTGGATGTCGTTTTCATTCAGAAGAGATTGACGTGGCTATAAATGCATTTTTTCCCATCAATTCCAAGAAATGAATGGTTTGAGGCATTTATTCTGTGGAAAATTCGTCTACAAAAGTGCATTGATGCTGGAGAAGACTACTTTGAAGACTCCCAAAATTTTGTAAATATAACTTTAAAAACCTAGGATTATCGCAAAAATTTCAGAGTAACCCTCGTATGGTACACCACCACACTGGTCTCGGCCAAAGTGCGAGATTACCTAGATGAACATCTCCCTCAACGAATGATTTGGACGCAGACTACAACATTACATTTACCCAATGGCCACCTAGAAGTCCTGACTTAACACTTGTGATTTCTTCCTGTGGGGGTACATAAAGGGAAAGGTCCCATCTTTTCTTGTTGACCTAGCTGAGTTGAAACAGCGTATCACAGCCACAATCGATGGACTTGTATACGTTAACACGCGTTTGTGTGGAAATAGGTTATCGGCTCAATGTGTATGTATGACTAAAGGCTAACACATAGAGCATCTGTGATTGTCTCTAACAAAACTTTAAATAATCCCCCGCAATTCTGTTACAAGTATGTAACATATAATATCTTAAAGTGTTCTTGATTTATATTGAATTGAAACTATATACTTCTTTATGATCTATTAAAAAAATGAAATCTCTGTATTTTTGTTCTTTCAACAATGCAATAAAATATAATTAAAGACTTTGTATCTTTCAAATAAAACAATAAATTCTAAAAAACATTTTGAATATAAAAAAATGATTTCTTGTTGTCGTGTCCTTCCCGAAGGGAAGGATTGAAAGTTGCCAGGGCCTGTGAGACAGGTTGGACTTCTTAACGATAAATGGTGACACCACCTATCTCCACCTCCCCAATTTAGGCATGGAACTGAAGGAGAGGGAAATATTCACCAGCCCCCTGCACTCGTGGTTTCTGCTGTGACCACCCACAAGACTTTCGGACCCACTGATTTAACAAGCACTTATTCCGTGTGTACTCGGTTGTATTTGGTGGCATCGAGCATAGGCCGATGCTCTAACCACTAGGCTACCCACGGCCCCAAAAAATGATTTTCGGAACTATAATCACAAAAACAAAAAAGTGAGCAATTTGGAAGTTAAAACACAGCCCCCACAATGATTGAGAAGCAATTAAACATGGCTAATATATTTGTTAATTATAAATGCCTATCCAAGGTATTTTTTCAATCAACGTTTTCTATTGTGAATTGTCTCTCATTCATTAATATCATGATGGAAATGAGAAAGACTCCAGTTTTTCAATCTCATTATCTAATCATGACTCACAACTGTGAAATTAATTAAGAATTGTCTTATACGCAATCACGCAAAATAATCCAAACAAACGCTAAGTAATTCCACTAGCTTATTTTGCATGTAAACAAAACAATATTAATTAATTTTTAATTAATTATATGGTTATTAAGTCAACAAAAGAAATTTTTGAGTTTTCTTACATTAATTCTTTTGCATCACCTATGCATGTATTTTAAAATCCTCATACTGATATTTTCTTTCAACAAATGCAATTTGTTGTATTAATAAAAAAAAGGAGTTTTTTTTAGGTTTAATAGGCATAACGCTACTCAATAAATACTTCTTACATCAAACATACTTCAAGTAGAAGTAATATCAATAATGAGTTTTTTTAATGAAAATGACTAATGAACTTCAAACTTACAAGCAAACACAGAGAGGCTTAAGTCTTAATAATCATTTCCATCCACATAATTGTTAAGGCAAAAGTCGAAATCTAATGCATTGAGGCACACGGCTGAAAAAAGAATAAAAAAAATGATCACAAACAAGAACCCGAAGCTTTAATTAGAAACTTTAAAGGAACCGAAAGATAAAAAAAATCAACCCACTGAACAAAGCAGAAATGTACAAAAGCCTCCTTTTTATTCGCTCAAAAACTTCAGAAAGCCCACCCTTCCCACCTCATTAAAAAATACTCGAAATTCATTAGTATTAGTAAATTCTTTAGTAGAGAAGGCACACTGCGAGAAATAAGGCAGCGAAGTAGAGATTGAAGAGAAAAAAATTCGACAAAGAAACAATGTTAAAAAGTATGGGAAGTGAAAAAAAAATCCCACAAATAACGAATTCAATTATTTTCGCATTTTCTGCTGTTCGCGCTTTCAAGTCGAAAGATCCCCTCTAGAAGGTTCAGGACCAAAAAATCAATCGGCTCTCCACATGAACTAGAAAAAAAAATTCCGAAGTCCAATAATGAAAGGCAGAGCCAAACGAAGATTTAAAGACTTCTTTTTACTTGATGTATACAAAGCGGTAGTAAAATAGTTCCTTTTAAAATGACGCAAGTCAGTCAAGACAATGGCGACAAATTTGGTTTCTTAAGAATTGGAATTTGGCTATTTTAGAGACAATGATTACAAGTTTGGTGTATTAAAGTTTAGAATTTGGTAATTTTAGACACAGAGGTGATAAATTTGGCTTATTAGGAGTTTTAATTTGGCGTTTTTTAGAGACAATGGCGACAAATTTGACATTAAAAGTTTGAATTTGGTGATTTTAGACATAAAATGGTGACGAATTTGGTGATTTTAGAGACAGGGACGACAAATTTGACTTATTAGGAGTTTTAATTTGGCATTTTTTAGAGACAAATATGACACCAAAAATTTGAATTTGGTGATTTTAGATATGGCGCGACGAATTCGGCTTATTAAGAATTTGAATTTGATGATTATAGATATGATAGTGACAAATTCGACATATTAAGGATTAGAATTTGGTGATTATAGAGACATATGGTTGCCAAATTCAGTAAAAAAAGTTGTTTCTATAGAAATATTTCTATAACTGTGTAAGAAACTAGGTTATGGTGATGAATTTAAATATTTCAATTCTAATCAAATAAATATAGATTTGACCTTCAAGACGAGGTCTTGTATGAATATATATATAATTCGTGAGTTTTAAAATTTTCTTTTACTTGAAAAAGTACAAATTGAGTGAAACTGTAAAATTTAACAATAAAATCTAAGTTGGTATTTTTTTATTAATTCCGTGCTACACCGATTTATCACCAAGGAATAACTTCAGGCAAGAAATTAGTCGCGAAAGATTTAACGAATTATGATGGTTTATTTAAAACCATTCTAAGGACAGTTACTAAAATGTATTTTAATTCACCAAAGGTAGCCAATACCTTTCAGTTAATTCAGAAATACTTTTAACTTTCTTGACTAAAAATAAGTAAGGAAATTCAATGGCCATTTTAAGGTAATTGATTGTCCAATTCAAATTGGAAATTTGTAGCATAATTTCCCTTTTATCGTAATTATAATTGCTAAGACAAAAAAAGTTGCATTTTTTTAAAATTAGTTTTTACATATTATACATTTTAAATGAGGATTGTCAATATAAATTTTCAGATAACAATTAGAAATTTTAGTGTCATATATCCAGATTGGCGTTTGATATAATTGGTGTATTTTAGAACAATACTAATAATATAAATTTATAGGTATGTCCTTTCAGAATTATACAAAATATTCCTATAAATATTTTGCTCCATGTACATTCAATTTAAATTATCGAATGGCTTTGATTATCGAAGAGTAAACTGTTCTTACAAAATAGAAAAACGCTTTTTTTTGTTGGGAAAATTTATTTGCTATCTTATTAGGTCATTGGTTCTTTATTAAAACTGTAATTAGATATTAACCATTTCTATCATGTATATAATAATATCTTAGCCTGTGTTGAAAATAACAAAGAAAGAAGAAAACAGAAACATTTGCAGCTTTGTATTGTAGCACTTTTTTAAACTATTCTTTCAGTAAATCCATGTATGGAATTGTTTCGTTTTAATATAAATGTATTTCGTTTTATACTGATAAGAGAAAAAAATCGAATTAAAAAAAAACAATAAAAAATACATACTTGGAATTTAGGTATTTATCATATCTTAAATATGGGAGCCTTTTTCAAATTAGATTTCTCATTTAACGAAACCAAATCCTCAGACAAATTCTCAATGTACCCTTTGTCCATTACCTTGAATTTAATGTACCTTTTAATCAATGGTAAATTTACAATAATTTCAAATATTTTTCTAAACAGTGTTTAATTTTTTTAAAGTTTATGTCTGCGGTTAAAATAAAATTTCAATTAGATAAATCAATTGAGCGATCATAAATTATTTCAACTATTATAAATTGTGTTTGCATGAACTTTGATGAATACAGGAAAAATATTTTTATGTTTTCAAAATTGTTTTGCATCTTAGAGAATAGTATTTTGCTTTTTATTTATTTATTTGCTTTTTATTTTCTTTGAATCAGTCGTTTGATTTTCGTAAATCAGATGTCATTCGTTTTTTAAATAATTTTTTTATAAATAATAATTTATTTAAATTACTAATTAATGTATTAATATACTTATTACTAAATTTTAAAATTGTAAATAGCTAAGCAAATATGTGTTTTGCTCTGATTTTGTATCAATATTATTGCCATTTTCCATTTAGAAAAGAAATTCAAATACTTAAATTATACTAAATGTTCAATTAAAAAATGCATAGATTTAACATACTTAGCAAATTATTATATAATGAAACGGTAAATGTTATTTTTTAGTTTAACACTTTTAAGAGTATAATACGCGCTGAAAATCAGGAAAAGAATTTCATTTTAAGTAGTTCGTATACAAATAATGTGAATATCTTCCTATGTTTACTTTTTCATTACTTATTGTTTCCTTTTTATTATTCCTTATCGTTTGTATCCTCATTAAACAAGTACAGTGTTATCTTTTGAAATTTCCTTTCTTGTGTCCTTCGTTGTATGTGTGATAGGGTATGCTTAATTCAGTAGCATTACACTGAGGTAGCGATCAATTGATGCGTCAGAAATATTTAAAAATATTTAAACTTTATCGAGATATTATCCGAATTAAGAATGATTATAATATTATTGTTACTGCTAATCACTGCTTCTTTGGTTTAAGATCATTACTGAAGTCTCACTTAATAAAAAGAATGACAAAACTCCCCGGCTGCGTAAGGAACTAATTAAATCAGTTTGGACATGGACCTTGACAAAAAAAGAGAAGATCTTGGCGTCTTTTGAAAGGAAGGTCCTGCGAATTGGAGAAAAAGATATAATTTTAAAATAGTATATAAGATTTTTAATAGTCATGATATTGTTAACTCCATAAAACTAAGTCATATAAGTAAAATGGTCAAGGCATATAATAAGAATGAGCCCAGAACGAACAGAATTGAAAAATTTAATGCAACCCTTTCTAATAAAGATCAAAGGAAAGGCTCAAAAGGAGGTGGAAAGACTATGTGGATGAGGACGTTGCCATTCTAAAAGTGAAGAACTCTAAGCCAATTGTTGGGAGGAGGGCAGAATGGGAAAAACTTCTGAGAAAGGCTCAGATCCACACAAAGGGCTGTCATGCCAATGCTGATGTTGATAATATTATTGTGTAATAAGAAGAATAAGATTTTTTAAAAATAAAGCGAATGAATTTTCTGCAAAAATATGTACTAAACTAATGAACGATTATAAGCTTACGTATTAAAAATGTGATGGAATGTATCTGTGAATGCGGTAACAGAAGGACAAAACAGTCTCCAACTAGTGACAAGTGTTACTTTTTTACCGGAATCTGGTATCTCTAAAAAACACTGCAGTGAATATTAGCGGATACTCACTAAATTTGTCGAGGCTCATTCTGGCGTGGTGGTGTACCATGGTCATTTGGCTACCGAGGCCACGGCAATTATGGAAGAAAGAAATAAACAACTGGAATGGCTCTGTACAATAAAAAGAATGATGGGAAGAGATAATAGCTTCCGCTCCTCACACCATACTTAAATCAATCAGCGATAAGGAATTTCAAGTAATTATTAATTCAGACACGATATGTTTCAAATGTTTTACAAATTACACTCAAATAACCACCTACAGTGTGTCCCCGAATGTCGTGTACAAACTTGGTAGAGAACATCGTGAGGAGCTATAATTACATAAGAAAGCATGGGAGGAAAGCGATAGATGACACTGTACGTGAGCTCACAAGGTCGGAATATGCGGGTTCCTCATTTCAAACATGGTCAGCGTGCGATGAACATGAATCGTTATACGACATTCGTCAACCTCCGAGTTGGCGAATGTCCACTTCCTCTACAACCTAGACAAAGGAAATGACGTGTCGCTGTTCGGTTGTATGGGGAAAGATATCCAACTAAGCCGCAAACGAATCATCAAGCGTTCACTTGGGTTCATCAGAACCTGGCAGAACATGGATCTTTCAGAGCCATGATTGACGATACGCCCCTTCAATTCTGAAATGGATCTGGCGGCATGGATATCCATCTCTGCTGCTACGATCCGTGAAACACCCGGTATTTTCGAACATGCTTGCCAATCCATGTCGAGTCGGTGTCGTGCCTGCATATATGCCAATGGCAGCAATTTGAAACATCTCTTGGGATGCTTTAATGTCATGCTTTTAATTTATTATTGTTTTTTTGTTTTTGTATATAATAAAGCGTTTTACACTACATTCTGCTTTGTGGCCTTACGGTCTGTGTCTCTTTATCTCGTTAGGGTTACGTTTCCACCCATGCTTTCCTATGTAATTATGGCTTCTCAATATGTTATCTACCTCCCCTCCAAGTTTGTAAGCAGTATTCAGGGACACCCTGTATATCTTTTGATCACCAGATTACATTCCTTGTCAGGACACACATACACACGAACACGCACGCACACACACACAAGTGAGTGTTTATTGACGTCGTACTGTGAAGAAGCACGAAGGCTATTGGACACCTGAGCTGTCACCCTCTTCTCCAAAGTACCACACCATTGGCAGAAATTTGAGTCTCAACACATTTAACATGCTTTAGACTCTCTGGATTTCGGGTCTTCAGTGGCACTAGGGTTTGATATCATGACGCTCCGGCAAATTATTACTGATTCCATATATTCCTGTAGAAGGAAATTAACTGAACTTATAAAGTCTAGAGAAATCATTGCCCTCCAGGGGATTCCCAGCCACTGTAACATTTCTGGAAATGAGAAAGCAGATAAGCTTGCTAAAAAGGGATCTCTCATGTCCCAACCTGACTCTCCCTTCCTCTGCGAAACATAAAAAGAATCATTTACAGTAAACTGCAAATTAATAGAGTCTCCCTGTATGGTGAAGCAGCTGCAGGTAAAAGGTGGAATATCTTGCTTAACAAAAGTGGTAGAGTTTCCAGTTCCCTGTCTCGATCTGTTGGAGTTGCGTGCTTTCCTCTACTTACTGCACATGACTACTTGCAAAGGCATTTACATTGCATTGGACTAAAGGATTTTGCTTGGTGCCCTTTGTGCAACCATGGTGAAATGGATGGTGATCACCTCAGACACTGCCCTATTGTTTTAAAGTTTTTTGTAGACAACTCTACGGAGACAATATTTAATTATTTTTCTGCTTAGTCATCATTTTATTGGGCTGCTCGTCAACTAATGGCAGAGATGCCGAAGACGGGCGTAGGATAATATATATATATATATAGACATATATTTTAGATATATTTTATCATGTATGATTTTTATATGAGTAACTTACTTCAATACTGTCTGATCATTGAAAGAAAATATTATTTTAACTTATAATTAAAAAGAAACAGTATATATTATTTATATACAACAAATATATATTTGTAGAAACAATAAATATATATTTATTTCAATATTGTAAATTATACGTTTTAATATTCAATATTAATTAACAGGTTCTTTATTATTTTTTTTAAAAAAAAAGGATCTTACTTTGCGTGTTTTATGTCTTAAATGCAGGATAAGTAGTTTTTCGAAATAAGAATTTTTTTCCAGCATATATGTTTCAACTTTCATGCCAGTGAATACAAAAAGTAATTTTTTTTTACTTCATTACTTTCTAAACATATTTTTTTTTTAAAAAAAAATTACAAAGCGATTAATGTTTCTAATACACCAAGCAATCTTATTTCCAACAGAAATTATCAATAAAGTATATTAACAAGATAATTATACCTATTTTCGAAAGCAAAAAAAATGACAATGATTGATGACATCAAGTTAGGATATAGAATATTCCATTTTCTGTGTAATTATACCACTTTGCTCAGTTAATCTCTTTCTTTTAAATTTCTAGCCCAGAACTCAACATACATTTTAACACCATATGTTGTGGACAGTGTTAACTAAAACTTTGGACTTTTTATTATAAAAAAGAAAGAACTCTTGTGTAACTTACACAGCGGTCATTTTTATGTTTTCATATCGGAAAAAATATCAGTGCTCAAATACAAAATAATAAGATGGTTTTTCGCCATTTTTTCCGCCTTACTTTGCTGCTGAAGTATACGAGAGTTGGTTTTAATTTATGTTCTATCGACCAATAATTTGAAAGAAACGATGCGAAAGTATTTCGAATTATTTTTCCTGGGTTACCTTAACGTGAGTTTAAGTTGCGTGAAAAACTATTGAGAAACAATGAATCATGGGAAAAAGATACTTAATTTCGTATTCTAGCAGAATTACTTACTTTTTTTTTTTACTAACCAAAGAAAAGTTTAAATATTATATAGAGAGAATGCACCCAGTGATGAAAAATCTTTTTAATTAAAGGGGAAAGTTTGAGATTCAAAAACAAGAAGAGAAATTTAAAGCACATTAATTACGTTCATATTCACTACGCTTTCATAAATTTCTTTCCAAACGTGAATAAATATATATTTTTTTACAAAAAAAAACCCCCTTATAAACTTTTCGTGTTTGTTTTATTTATTTATTACTTTTCTCGCGCATTTTGTTTTGGATAATTAAACCCAGTTTTTCGAAAGTATGGCTAGGAATTTAGAACGGGTTTTAATCTCGGTTATTGAACATGCATGCTTTAAGAAGCGTGTAAATAAATAAACAGGTAATATTAAAAATTAAAATTACTGCTTGCTTGGAAGTGTATTTTTGTTATTAATCAAGTTATAGTGATTTATTGAAAGAAAAGGAGATTTAAATTTTAGAATGAAATTCATAAAGGCTCACGAATCTTTTACAGATTTTTTTTGTTTCATTACTCTATGGGAGGGTTCAAATATATTAGCTTTAATGACAGAATGTGATAGATTTTGGACTAGTTTAACCGCTTGCCTGATTATCTCGAGTTATCTCGGGTTCGTATATATTGCAGTTAATTACTATCCCGAGAAAATTCGGGCGAAGCAGAATTTGTCAGTATGATTTGTTTTGTCACGGTTTTAATCGGCCTGGAAGAAATATTCAGCTTTGATTGGTAGTTTGCCAAGTTTTGTTGGTTTCGCGGTTCTTTTGGCCGGATTGGGGTAACGTGTTTTCACTATAGTATAGTTTATGTCAGCTTGTGGATTATAAATGTATAAAGAAACATAGTTGTGTTGGAAAAAGTGTAAGATAATGGCGATGATGCAAGATAGCAAAAGCGATGATTTTTCGGATAGTGATTATGAAAAGGTGGACATTGAAAATAGTGAAAGTGATTTTTCTGTATGAAGCCTTATTGAAGACGATTGTAGCCTTATTGAGACTGTGTGCTCCCATAAAAGAGATTCCAGAAGAAAGGCCAGTAAGAAAAGAGACCAGATACCAGTGTAGAAAATGTCAGATATCACTTTGTGTTGTCTCTTGTTTCAAAAACTATCAAGCTAAGACTAATATTTAATTTCCTTCAATTTCCCGAGATAACTCGGGATAGAAAACTAATATCAAAACTAAATGCTTTTATACTTGTAAAAAATTAAAAATTAAACTTAAAACCTACATATTTTGTTTTGTTTCATTTTTGTATTTAATAATAAAATTTAAAAATTTCATATTTTTTGCAATTTTTTTCAAAAAAATGTATAAGAGAAGCGGTTAATTAATTCAGATTTGTTGAAACTATTTGTCCTTCGGGAAAATTTTTAAATACAGTAATCTTTGTGATTTAGGTCCGTAGCTAGCTGGTTAGCAAGGTTTAAAATTTGTCGCTGATTTTAGTCTTGATTTCACACTAAGACTTTTTGTGCAGCATATAGAGCAACTACGAAGAGATGAGCTATAGCTCTGTCCATGTCACGTGTTGCCCGAATATCTTATTTAGAATACAGAAAAATCCACAAAGAGATTCATGAAAGTTGCAGGATTTTGTTACAACGGCAATTAAATATAAAATAAGCCTCAAGTAAATTCAAAATTAATTCACTCAACTATCAGCAGAATATCTTAGAACTAATTTTTGAATAAGTAATTACAACCTTATATAGAAAGGACATTGATAAATAGTCATACGTCTAAGTCACAACTGCCACTTATTTAGCAAACAAACAATTAGAATAGGAATAAAGTGTGTATCCCATCTGATGAAATATCTGTAAAATCGCCTGATGCACATCGCCAATGGGTTTTTGTGTTTCCGGTTTATTAAAACAAGCCTTAAAAAAACAGCATTCAAGAACACTGTACGGACTTTGGAAAACGGTTCAACCCTTTATCTACCGACGGTACTTATATATACCACTCACTTTAAAGTTACATAGAACAACCATTTTTATGAATACTCTGATGATGCTTAGCAGGAATATTCTTTTAAATCCACTCTTTCAAGATATATAGGTTCTGTGATGAGTATTTTAGCGGGGAAGGCGAATCTAGTTTTATAGCAGAAGTTGCGTTTTCAGCTGACATTTTGATCGGATTGCGAAGATTGTCATTTTTGTTCCGAAGAAGTAGTTAATGTTAAAAGGTAAGTGTCTTATTTTTTATGTGTTAAGAAAAACCTTAGAAAACGATTTGACTATTGATTTTTAGAGAATAGTATATATAATTTTACAGTTGAATAACTTTGTGGTTCTAATAAGTGAGGAAAGCACGCGGTGTTGGAGCAAGAACTTAGTTTTTTTCTGCATCCGTATAGCTTATTGTTATTTTTTGTTGCGTTGTAGAGACATCCTTACAGTGCAATAGACTTATGCTTTTTTTGGTATTTCTTTTAGCTTAACTTATTTATTTTGCCTTTTTCTTGTTTTATTTTAAGGTATCCGAACACGTTGAAAATGACCAAATTCAGTCAAGACAGAAATCTTTGTTTTTTATTTTATTGAATAGAGCTATCTTTTGACTTTACGAAACATACTTTGTTTTGTTTCTAAACTACCTAGAGGCCAAGTTACAATCCATTTTATAAAGTTAGAAAAACCGGAAGTGGGTTTTTGATCTACCAGAAGTGGGAATTTAAATTGCTCAAAATCTATCATGGCGAGTCTGATAACTCAAAATATTACGAAAGTATTTCTATAAAAGTTTTTGAACCTGATATTTATGTTATTTTCTAGAGAATGTACTAAAATATTTCTTATTGTATGAATACTTTGTGAGTTATGGCTTGCTATTCAAATAATGGTCTCACAAAAAATGTAACATTTCTTATAATGTTTAATCAATCAGCTCTAAAAATTTTCAAATTTTAATAAAAAAAATTAAAATTTTAGTACAGTTTCTAGATAAATGCATCTAATTTGTTTTATTAATACTTTTACTAATATATGTTTATTACTTTTTTCTCTAACTGCTTTGAAGTTTTTCAAAAATATTGCTAAAAAAATTTCCCTTAGAATTGTGAATTTTGTAAAATTCAGGTAATTTATTTTAAATTTTGATAGTTAAATAGTAATATGTTTTGGTATTGAGTCCTAAAAGAGCATTTATAATGTTTTAGTATGCTATTTTGTTAAAAAAGTACTCCGAACGTGTTCGGATACCTTAAAGTTTTCAAAAAATTTTAAACTTGGAATCTAAACTGGTTTTTTTGCCACACAATCAAATGAAATATCCATTCTTATTTCAAAAATTAACAATATTTTAATTTTTTATGTATAACTAAGATTTAACAATAATAGGAGATTTTTAAGGTGCTATTATTATTATTTCCTTTTCTTAGAATGTCTGTAAAACAAAAACTGTTTCTTCAAGAGGCGTTGGATATATTAAAGAACCTACTACCTGAAATCAATGCAGTACTAACAGATAATTTTTCAGATGAAAAAGTCCCAGCTAATTATCTGCTGCAATTTTCATTGGATTCTTAGGATGACGATCAAGAGACTGAACTCAAGGTGCGGTAGTTCATGTTAAGAAAATATAGCATTTCTTACTCCAGGATACAGTACCTTAAAAAACATTCAAACGAAACCTCACTTAAAATGCACAACGTGTAATGGATTTCTGTGTATTAAAGGGAAAAAAACTGTTTCTTTAAAGATCATCAAATCAGGTTTATGAGAAAAAAAGTAACTAAATTTTTAAAATTTAATAAGCTTTAAAAATAAATATTTTGTGCTGTAAAATATTAGTGTTCTCTGATTATTAGGCACTTTTAAGTGTTAAATTTGTATAAAAAGTCATTCGGTCTTTTCGTATTATGAGAACATTTATGACCTTTGTAGACTGATTGTACTTTGAAGTACTAATTTAATTGATTAGCTCTAACGAATTAAATTTCCCAAAGTAGAGTTTTTTATTTATTTAAATCCCTTAATTTTCAATACAGTGATTAAAAAAATATTGCTTAAAAATATTTGCAGTAAATCATAATGCGGTTGATAAATGGTTGAAAGGAATATAAAAGTGCATAACATTACTAAGAAAAACTTTACTTTCGAGGAAAATTCCAGCTAGAGCTATTCTCAAAAATCATGGCCATCAGATAGAAGTAAATTACCACAAAAATAGGGCATTTGTAGATAAAAATTAACTATCAAAACCATTTCCATAAAGTGTGAATTACCTTCTGTATTTATTATAAAATTACTGACATCTCCATTTAACACTTCAAAATCTGATACACATGTTCAAAACTATTTACTTTTAATATACATATTCATAGATAGATATATACTAAGGATTATCATCAGCAAATGCAAATATTTCACCGTAGATGGCTCATGATATGTTAAAGAGTTTAATCATTTCACGAATCAAATCCTTGTCGTTCTCACCAATAGCAGAACTAATTCCGAATCATGGTGTCAAAACATTACAATTTTCGTCGCACCATTGCAAACTGATATATCCACAGACAACCATTTTATAGTCCTACGGCTATTTATTCCCTTACACTATGGTATATTGTATTCCATCTTCTGTATTTTCAGCCTCTAAGCTTTTATACACAAGGCTATTAAACATCTAACTATGTATATTAGAAAAGGTTCACAGCATTTGATACAGACCTTCAGATCAAAGTCAGATGTGGACGTTAGAAACTATTACAAATAGAAGTCTAATGGAAAATCAACGCCGCCTTTAATGTTTGATATAGTAATTCTGTTCGGGAAGTGCACCAAACGCCTTTGATGTTTGCGAACACTAATGAGAAGTCACATCAGAAAATTCGACCAATAATGTTCTCTTTGTGAATGGAGCGTTACATGATGAAATAATGTCCGCTAATCAGAGGTACGGTTTCAAATGTACAGTAAAGTGTCGGAAATTTTCTAGAAGATTGTATATAATTTGTTTAAACTTAGTTTGAATTATAACTTTTCAGAAGAAATTGATGGTGTATAGTTAATTTGTTGTCAGAAGTTAAAGATTGTCTATTATTATTAAGAAAGATTTAAGTACTTTCTATTGGGATTAAATTTTTTATATTGGTAATTTTTTTACTCATTTTTGATCCAATTTAGAATTAATAATTAAAAAAATTAAGAATTCTCATTACAATAAAACTGAGAAAAGTGGAAGTTGAGATGTTTTTTTTTAAAAAAAAAAAGAATATTAACATACTTTTGTGTTTGTGATCTTATTTCTTTTTCAAAATATTAATATTAATAATGATTCGAAATGTATGAAAAAACTAAATTGAAAAAATTTGTTTAATTTTATTTCTGATACTATTTTTTGTATTTGTGTGATCATTCTAATTTAGTCTACCTAATTTTATGCTATAAGCTAAATTCTTTTTTTCCTTATAAATTAACTTTATATTTTCAAACAAGAAAAATTCAGCTTATTTTAATTATTTTGATTAAAGTAGAAAAAAATTTTTGTTTTATTAGCACTGCAAATAATAATTTTTTGCCGCCAAAAAAAAGAGTTAAATTTTTGACTTTAATGAATGACGTTAGCTACTTGATTTTTTTCCAATTTCTAATTTTTTTTTCTCACATAAAATACACACCGAAATTATTTCAACTTAATCCTAAAAATTGTTTATTGATGCTTCCTTATTAATGCTTTTAATTTATTTTTTACAGTTATGATCAACAAGAAATCATTATGAATCAATTATCATTTCAATTCCATGTTCCTTATTGAATTTATCAAATTTTAACAGAATTTAAGCAAATTTTTACAATGGAAAATTGAATTTCTTGTACGATCTCTTTCATGATTTTCTTTTTCCATCCATGTGATTTGAGAGCTTAGTTCGATATGGTTTAAAAATATATATCTGCTCTAAAACTATAAATTTATATTATTATTTTTTTGTTAGAAATTTATAAAATAAACGTGAATCGATTGTATTTATTTTGAAATAAAAAAAAATAGTCACGAATTTTGTGTAATGAAGGATTAAAAAAGTGTAATCCTTATTATGGCTTACACTTGTAAAAAGATTTCCGTTATAATGGTGATCCAATGGAAACTTGTCGAAATGTTGGTGGTAAAGCCAAGTTGGCATCATTTTTGGCAACCGCTTTTTCCGAGTTGGCGACGAAATGGATGTTTCTGGAAATTACCTTAGAAATCTAATCATATCACGATCTATGATGAAAGCAAATCTTTCGAGAAAGATCCGAACAGATTGTGACGTTTGAGACAAATAAAGGTAGCATGATATATATTAATTTGAATATTTAGTTTATTTACGTCACAGCTATTAAGTACAGTATGTACATTGAAGTTATTAAAAATATTGTTTAGATTATTAGAGTCCAAATATTGTTGCTTGAGAGGGAGGAGGTCACATCCATATCTGACAAAGTTTTCCAACAGTCTCCTCTCTCTGCCCTCTCTAGGGCCTTTTTTGCAATTATAGCGGTTGGCCCATTTATTCTCAAGTTATATCCGATATCGTGGGTGGAGTAAGGGTTCCTCGTGGTGTCAAAGGTTGCCAGGGGGATGTCCAAGACAAGACCGTGATTTTTTTAAGGGTGCAGGTGTTCATTGAACGTAGTGATCATATCTACAAAAAGAAGCCAATTTACAGCTGTGTGGTGGGAAACGTTACAAGAATACAGGTATGAGTCACTCTCTGAAGATAAATCAGTATTGTTTTGACCCTTGAAGAGTCGACTAGCAATTAATTGCAATGGTCGATTGAGTGCTTGAGAATAATCCGAATCATTAAATATTTGTATTTTTAAACACTGATAGTTGTCTAAGTGTGGTAGAAGGTTCAAATGCCTTCTGAAACTTATTTTGAAAATTTGGCTGCTGTATCCTGTATTTCTAAGGATTGTTTTTCCACAATAAATTTTCATCGCTCTTAAAGAACTGCTTTGCTCTTTGAGACTAATAGAATAAAATCCTCGAATACCGATCTACGTAAAAATATTTTTTAATATTTATATTTAAATGTACTTGCAAAAAATAGCCATTGAAAACTTAATTTTTTAAAAAAAATTTATAGGTAATAGATTTAGAGAGACAGAATAATTAAATGAATAGGCAATCTTATGTACTAGGTATTGAAATTGAAGAACTCTTGAATATTTCAAATCATTACTTAGTTTTTGTAAAATATAATAATACGAAGAAAAATAAAGAGATTTTAAGCAAAATTTTGCAGTATTTCTTCTTTCTCAAATTTATCAATAAAAAGGTTTAATGTTAATAAATTTGATTAAAAATACACTTTTTTAATTCGCTAAATACTTTTTGTTTGAAATATTATCAATAAATACTTAAGAAATATTGACAATATCGAAATTATAAGTTTTAAAAATATTAAAGAAGATTAAATTTAAATCCTTGTATTCAATTATTTGTATTCTTATTAGATACGTATTTAAAATTTTCAATTTTATGAATCCTAAAATAAAGAAAATGTTTAAATTGAAACGTTATTTAATTTAAATAATTACTAAATAAAAGTTTTTGAAAAATGTTTGGATGTTGTCTGTTAAGCATGTCAAAAACATAAAATGTGTGATATAATTGAATTACACCTGCCTATTTTAATGTCTGAAAATTTTATTAAGATTTATCTGAAGTTAATAGCGGTGTTATTTACTTTTAAAATAATTTCAGATAAATAATTATATTAGAATTAACAGTAGCAATAATTAAATATTTTTACATAGCTAATAGTTCAATATTTTCGAGTTAATATCTCTCTCAATTATGTATTTTTCTGAACTAAAGGAATAATTTGAAATTTTAAGTGTTGAGAATTAATGATACACAGGGAAAAAAGACAAGGATGCAAATAATTACAAAAGTTATTAATTTTTAAGTAATGTTTTTAAAGCTAATTTTGATGTCATTTTTAGTATCAAAATAAAGTCTCTAGCTGAGAGTTTTGAAATAAAAAATTAGCACTTCTGTATATATTTACTTAGGTACTTATAACATTTTTGAAAAATCAATTTAAAATTCATATAATTTCTTTTAAATTATATATTATTATAGTAATAATAGTTTGAGTGCGAAAAATGTCCTTTTATCCTAAAGTAAATATCATAAACATATTCTATAATATATATTATTTAGATATTTTCTTCATTAATTTTTCGCAAATAAATGTTTTCGAACCTTTGAGATAATGTATTATTTAACAGATTTTATAGTCTGAGATTGTAGAAAAAATATATTTATATTTAAAAGAACAATGTATTTCTGCGTTTCTCAAACTGTGGGCACGCCTCCCTAGGAAGCGTGATAACTGTACGTGATAACTGTACGTGGGCTGCAAACATATTGATAAGTCGAAAACAAAAGATTATTTAAGAAAATTATTAATTTATAGAAAATAAACAAGCAAAATTCATTTTGACATACTAAAACACATATTTACACTGAAGTAATATGCTTATAAATGTATAGTTACTGCACAATGTATATTTTATAATTAAATTAACAACACTAAGTTAAGAACAAGTTAAATAAATACCAGTGACCCTATGGGCTTGTTATATAAAAAATTATATCCAAAAATTAATATTTATTTTGTTAATTTGTAAGGTTTATAATTAATCCCTTAAATATGGATTAAAAGTTACGCGATTCACTTCCCCATGTCACAGTTTTCCACTTAGGCGAACGTATGTGATGTATTGGGTTGGGCGTGGCAGAGAAAAAGAATAAAAATAAGCAAATCCTCTGAAATAAGTAAATCCTTCGCAAACTCTCTGTCAAGATCCTTTAATTGCATTCCAAAGCCTTCGGAATAATTTTATGGATAGCAGTGCACAGAAAAGATCGTACTTCGGAAAGACGTATATATACGTCTGGGGCAATTATCTCTTTAGGTGAGCGATACGTTTATATATGTCGGCGTGACTTAAGAGGTTAAATTCGTGATTCAGTTTTAGCGCAAAGTATAGTATTAAAGAATTCAATACAATGTTATTGTATGGAAAGAGGGAGGGCGCAATGATAACTATGATTGAATATTGGGTCGCAAATAGTAAAACCCATTTAGATCTTCCATTTTTTTTGTTGAAAGGTATTATTTTTTAAATGTTTTTAACTGGAGAAAAGTTATTTAAAATTCCTTATGTTTTTGAAATTAAAATATCCATTAAATATTTTTTTGTTTCAGTTATTGTAAATTGAAATGATATTTACTCTGTTTGTTTGAAAAAATTATATTCGAAGATAAATAATGTATTTATTTTTTATATTCATTGCTTGGAAAATAAACTTTAAAAATTATTTTTAGGAAAATTTCGCCCATTTCATAACATTATTTTTGCTTTGTTTTGTTTCTAAGCATATTGGTAGAGATAATACAAGCTGTTCCTCATTATAATTTACTCTATTTTCTCTCTCAGCATAATAGTTTTATTAATGGAAAAATTCATTTATTTTCTTAAACATTGTTTACAGATGAACCATTATAATTACATGCTTTCCGCATACAAATATCTATTTCATGCTAAATTAGTTTTAATTAATTCAAAACGTTCACAACAATACACGTTTAGAAAATTAAGATTTTATTCAGTAGTTCTAAATAACTTGTAGCCTCTATGGGAATAAACTGTACATTGTTACTGCACAAAATATTTTCATAGGAAAATTAATATTCGCCTCACAAAGTTCTAGTTTCGCTAAAAAATGGAGAAGATATATGGCTCAGAGGATTAGTTTAGAATCTTTCTCTTAAATAGCAAAGGATGATTTTTAGGTTTAGATTAAAATAGATGAAGTGTTCTCTTACGTTCTTGAACTACGTGAGGAATTTTACATTATAAGCCCTGCCCTGTCTTATATGTATAGTATTTATATATTCTAATTATTTTACACGCGTTGTGGTTACAAAGTATTTGTAATACTTAGAAGCTAAATTTATTTAAAAATATGTGTGTGTGTGAGTGTTGGAAGTATTCCAAATTTTTTGAATTGCACTTAATCTTCCTTTTTGTTGACTAAATATAAGATGTAAAAAAAAAGTATATCATCTAAGAGAAATTAATAAAAATGTGAATCCATAAATAGTGATACCTCCATATAACGAACCTCTCTTTTACGAACTTTTTTCTCTGGAACCAAAAACCTTTTTACTATTGTCTTCGTAAAATAACCACCAAATAGCGAAAGTATTACACATCTATCAATTATTTACACTACATAAAAAATTCTTTACAGAAAATTCGTAACACTATTTACTACATCTAATTGTTTGCAAAGGAGATATACACGACGGTAATGAATTCCCCTTTAAGATCTGAAATAAAGATTTGATAGAATCGGATTGGGCTACATGAATGGGAAATGATGGCAATTGATTATAATGCAAAGTTAATGAGGTTGCACTGCATTTATCGTAAAATCTTAGCACATCCAATTCGAAAATGTATTTCCCTTTATGTTGGAGCATTGTTCGAATCTCATTTTCAATTCTGAAAACAACCATCATCCTTATACTCGTTTGCATATTTAATGTCGTATTTTAATCATTCTAATTTCTACTGAATTAAATATATTTACTTCAAAGATGCATCTTTAAGTAAATGCCAGATGTATAATATTTATTGCATTATTTTTCGATTCGGGATATTCGGGTTTTACTTTTAATTTACTTTAATTTTAAAATGTACATAGTTTCGCGCTTTTTTTAAATGGAAGTCAAGTTTTTCTTTTGTATAAATTCGTTAATTATTTGTAGGTGCAAATTTGAATGTTGGACTAGATTAATAGTATTCCATAAAGTTATATATGATTTAATAGAATATTGTTGTATATGGAATTTTCCGAGTTTGAAATACCTATGCATATGATTTTTTAAGGTTTTAAAGACTAATAATATTTGAAAAATCCTCAGCATCTTCAGAGTTACGATCAGTCGAAATAATAATGGATGCTTTTTTTTTTTGTAAAAATTTCTGAATTATGATGTATTAAAATATGAATAAATCCACTTCTAGATTGTATATTTCAAAAACCCTCGTTCAGTCTCTGTATAGAAATTCTATCTACACTCATGGACAAAAAATTAGCGCACCAAGAAGACGTCGTAAAAATGAAACGAAATTTTACATACATAATGACTACTTTGATAAAAATAAATTATTGGAAAATCAAAGAAAAAGGATCATTTAGTTCAGAGAAAAAGGCAAAAGAACGGAGGACTTAATACCCTGTTAAACCCCCTCTAGCGTGAATACACAATGCGATACGATCGGGCATTGAGACATACAAATTCTGTATGATGTATTGAGACATTTCGTTCCATATTTGCTGTAACCTTGCCACTAGTTCCTTCAAACTTGTGGAATGCTCAACTCGCCATCCAAAATGATCCCAGATATGCTCAATTGGAGACAAATCTGGGGATCCGGCAGGCCAAGGAAGGGTAGTAACAGTGCAGAGACAGCCTTGTGACATCCTTGCTGTGTAAGCATATGTTTGTGAATAAATGTTTCTTTTTATAAACATAAAATCAAAATATCTCTCAAAACTAACTAATACGCATCTAAAACAACCTAATTTTGTGAGCTTCTTCACGCTAATTATAATATAGATGACTTGGTAAAAAAAAACTACAAATTCAAAAGCCACAAGTCACAAGTACTGACTATTTAATAATTCTTTAGAATTAAATCTTTTTAAGTGTTTCCTTTTTATTTTATACCTAACTTAACTGATTGAACTTGAAAAAAGTTTATTGACAAAATCTAAGATTGCACTTTTGACTTACTTATATTATTTTAAAATTCCCATTACTTAGACTTGCATTACAAAATGTGCTATTTGTGTAAAAATCTCATAATAAGCTTATAAGTAGCATTTTTACACATTTTCATCTTTTTTATTGTTGGAAAAGTTTGAAGTGGCTCGCGTCATTTTTTTTTTTTTTATCTGAAAATGGCACTTTTCCCAAAAAGGTTGGCCATCCCTGATCTAGAATTTAAAAGCAAAATAAAGATCCCAATTCAAATGTAAGCCTTGAAGTCATCATTTTACGAAGCATTCTTACGAGCATTTAGCAAAAGGGGGTTAAAACACCCCTTCCAAAAGAATCCCCTCCCGAACTCCAGTACAGCAAGAACAAATGTTCTACTAATGTAATTTTCCAGGATTAATAATCCTATCCGGTATTAAGAATCCTTAAATGAAATTTCTAATGCTTCCCTTACCGGATAAAAAAAATGATGATAAGCCGCAGTACTTCTTTTTCTTGATCCCTTAAGCTACGATATAGAACAAGCAAAGCTGAGTAGGAAGCAATGGAAACTCATAAATTCTATTTATTAATGAGGATAAATATCCCTCAGCACGTAAAAAAAGAAAAGATAGCTTGGTAATTTCATAAAAATAAAGAAGTAATATTGGGAAATGGTTTCAGATCGATAATAATGATCATAACAATTAAAGGGATACGGAACTCTCTTTTATTGAAGAAAGGACGAGTAGAGTTGAGGGGAAGCTGATGTTTAATATCTGGTTTGTTTCTTACAAAAAGAAAAGAATGTTATGGTTGACACCAATTGGGCTGGGAAGAGTTTTTACCTTTTTATCTAGGCGGGGTTAGTTTCTTATTAAAATTAAATTTTAATTTTGTTTGTGTGTGTGAATTTTTATAGGTCATAATGATATAAAATTAGATAATAATATTTAAGCTCGTATGTGTGTGCAAAGTTTTATAGTATGGCTATATAAAATGCAATAAAAGAAAGAGTCATATTTTTTTTTCTAATCAGATACCCTACTTAGAGTGTATTTAAATGTATTCAATGGAAAGTAATATATTGGAAAAAACAGAGATAATTAGGAACAATTAACACACAGTCGAAAACTGATTTAGCGATTCATCGGAACCGAACGTTTTGCTCGTTAATTCGGAGTTAAGCGTTATATCGAGGTCTCAACAAAATGAAAATTTTTTGCACTTATCTTTTGGAAATTCTATAACAAGCCATTATACCAAAAAATATCCTTAGAAAAAAACACTTTTTATTCAACAGCTAAAAGTACTATTAATGAATTATTACACACAATTTAATTCGAAATTTTAAATCTTAAAGACTAATAGATGTTTAACAATCTTTTTGATCTTTTAAGGTGTCCGACTGGATGGGAAAACTTTTTTTTAAAAAAAATGGAAATATGGGGATTTTTTGTTGTTATTTTTAGATTTGTTTAGTACATTTTAAGAAACATATGCTAAAATTAAGAAGAAAAAACGAAATTATTATTACGAAAATGGGAAAAAATAGGTAAAAATTGACAAAAAATAGCATAAACGGAGTTCTGCATTGCATAAACATTCTGCACCAAAGGTTTATCAACAAATTTTCAATTTTTTCGTTCTGATGTGTTGCTATGTTATACATTTTTGAAATGGCCATCACGACAAGAGATATTTTCTTTTTTACAAAAACTAGAGTTATTATATGATTAAAGTCTCAGTTATTATATGAAATTGCTTAAAAAAGCAGTGATTATATTCACGTAAGGGACTGTAAATTTTGTAATAAAACAGTGATTGATAAATCTGAAGGCTAAAACAGTTCTACTATAATACAGAACTTACACCAAAAATTTTAGTTAATTATTTTCAAAAATTTTTTAGCAATCGTTGGCCTTGTTTGATTATTTAAAAAAAAAAATCACATTTCGAGTAAAACGCGTTTTAAAATATGACATCTTGCTTAAAGTAATGGCATCTGCTTTTCCTAAAACATTTGCAGTTTTTGTTCTAGTGAACGGAAAATGATAAATTTGGTCTATTTATAAAGCTAATAAATGGCCTATAAAATAAAATCATAAAAAAATTTGGCAAATTTGGCAAAATTCACAACTTTAGGGCATTCGCATACCTTAACTCGAAGGAGCTTTTTTACCACTTTATGCAGAGGAGAAAATACTGCATCATTTACATTCTGCTGTATGAGGTATGTTTTAACTATTTCTAAACAATGCAAAGCATTAGAAAATGTAATAGTTTTGATAAAAGTTCAATTATCATTTTCTGTATCAGAATTGCTGTTCATAGGCACCGACAAATAAACAACTTTCTGAGCATCAATTGCACAGACAAGCACTTCGATATCAAATGTATCATAACCGTTAAAATCTTAAAATATCCATTTCTTTGTGAATTGGGAATTCCTGTCCTTCTCAAGACTCACACGATAGGTTACACTCATGACTCGTCTGTATCTGTAAAGTTTAATAACCATCTTTAATCTTTTCTTTTGAAATTTGCTGCTCACAGAAAAGTCTTTTCTGTTCCGGACAAAAGAGATGTCATTTGAAAAAGAAAGCAATGTATCCAATTTTTCTAATAAAAAAAATTACAGCTCCTTAAATAGTTTATTGGGGTTCATTATTAATTTAATAGGGGATTTTGTCTTCATTTTAATTGTGGAAAGAGAAATATTGATTAAATCATAAAAATTCGTTACATAGGGTTCGTTAAGTCGAGAGCCAACTGTGTGTTATCTATTTGGCAACGCTCCTTCGCCGTGTTGCCTACCTAAGGATGTAGGGGGAAACAAAGCATCACCAACAACCTCCATAATAACTATTTTTTTATTAATCTTCAAACACACTTAATCAATCACAAGTGAAACTACAAAAGAAGACCCTTGGAGTGATATATAAAGAAAGCAAACTATTCTCAATGAACAACTCTATGTAAACACGTCTAAGTGAACAAGCTTAAGTGATCTAATTAACTAAATCTGATTCAAACTGTCTTAGATCCTTAATCTTCTAATTTTTTATCTTAGCAACTCCTTCCTTAACTCGCGCTGTGTTTATGAAATACTGAATGAAATATTCTAATATTCTCACTTACGAATCACCGCAACAGCTCTCCTGCTCCTTCTATCTTACATCTACAAAACCTATAGACTTTATGTAGTCAAACTAATTTAAATATCAGGTTTCTTCTTGGGAGGCTGTGAATTAACTCGAATGCTCTGGCCCCAAAGTTTCCCCAAGAGGATTAGTGTTTAAGGTCACGGCATACATCCGTCACAACTGGAATTAAAAATATTTTCACTTTGCTTCCCATTTTTTAAAAAATAACATACCTATACCTAAAAGATAACATACCAATACTTAAAAACTAGCATATATATATTATAGTAGAATTTCTTTTTTTAGCTCTTCATGTTTATTTTTGTGTTATATTATCAAAAATTTGTATGTAGTGCTGTACTTTTTTATGAAATTTTAATTATTACGTCAGAAAAGTCACATTTTGCATTATTTAACAGATGTACTCATTGTGTAGTAAGAATTTTCAATTTAAAAATAAAATTACAGCTGGGTTTATACTAAATAGCAGTTTGAAAAAGAACATTAAGATAGCTATTTTCAAAAGTTTAAACTTTTATCAGACGTTGTATGTATTTCACTCATTAAATATTGTTTTCCTATCTATGTATCCGTCTCATTTCTGTCCCTACGCATCTCATGGATACACACCTCGAATCACTTTCGTTTGAGCACCCCTTATAAAAGTGAGTAATAAACTTTTGCTTAGAAAATACTTTATAAATTAATATTCTAACACTATAAATATACTTACTCTATTATTAAAAAAATAATAAGAATACACTTTTCTAGTAAGGGAACTTGTGACACAAATTTTTCAAATATATTTGATGTTAAAAAAATATCTGGCAAGTAAGTATATAGATTAATTTTAATAACTAAGAAATATATTTTCTAACTTTTTAAAAGAATAATGAATTTTATTTTTAAGGAATAAGTTGAAAACGCAATTTAACTTCAGCTTATTCAACATCTATTAAAAAATTTCAAATACATATTTAAACATTTCTTTGAAGAAGAGTTAAAAATACAAATAAAAATTCTGAAGGTAAATCTTTCGTATTGCATTCTACAACAACAACATAGTATTTTCTTTAAAACCGACAACGTATGTAGCTACAAAGATACATATAAACAAGGAGAAGCGAAATCTCTCCGAAATGCTGACAGTTTCTTAAAATGAAATTTTTTGGGGATTTTTACTAAAACACTAAGAAACACTTTGTTGACAAGATATCTAAAAATTCTAAACACAAACAGTTTCATAACTATATTTTTACTATTATGGAAAAAGAAGAGATTTCTTTAACAGACCAAAACATTTGCAGGAGTTTTGAAGAAGGAGGTGTTAAAAGTATTTTTTAAATTTATTTTCAAAGTATGCTATATTTTTCTAACTTTTTTCTAATAATGTATAGGTTTTTTAATAAAATCTAATTCCATTCCATAGCTGTTTCATAAAAATTTTTATGATTGCATTCATTTACAAAAAAATCTTAAAATTAAACTTTTTAATTAATCAAAAACGTAAAAAGATACAATAAACACTTTGAAAAATGTTTCTAAGAAATATTTATATTATCCAAGCTGCATGTATTGAATGTATTGAACAATGTATTGAATTAAATAATGCTATACTTTGTTTATACTATAATACTTTGTTTATACTAACTCAAGAATAATATAGTTTAACGCTAAAGCTACATCGCGACTTTAACCACTTGAGAGACGACGATGTATATAAACGTATCGCTCTACTTTAGTGATAATTTCCCTGGACGTGTATATGCGTCTTTTCGAAGTACGATCTTTTCTGTGCACTGCTATCCATAAAATTATTCCGAGGCTTTGGAGTGCAATAAAAGGACCTTGACAATGTTTTCAGGATTGTGACAGGGTTTACTTATTTCCGAGGATTTGCTTATTTTCATTCTTTCTCCCCCCCCCCCCAATACATCACATACGCGCCTACATGGAAAACAGTGGCATTGGGAAGTGAATAGCGTAACTTTTTTAATTGGCATTTAAAGGATTAATTATAAACCATACAAATTATTAAGATAAATATTTTTTTTATAATTCTTTTAATAATTTTTTTTTGTATAACAAGCCCAGGGTGTCACTGATAATTATTAAACATGTTCTTAACTGAGTATTGTTAAATTAATTATAAAATACACTATGCAGTACTAATACATTTATAAGTGTATTATATTAGTGTAAATGTGTATTTTATTTATTAGAGAATGTATTTTGTTTGTTTGTTTTCCATCAATTAATATCTTTCTTAACTAATCATTTGGTTTCGACTTTTTAATATGCTCGCGTCCCCTTCGTAAAGTTATCACTCCCCTTAGAGAGGCGCACCCCACAGTTTGAGAAACGCTATATTACCATCTGATAACCCTCCCTTTCTAGTGAGTTGTTTTACATGTATTATACACTCTTTTCAAAGGCGTCTTTAAATAATATTGTTTAAAAGCACCCACCGTGATAATCAGTCTTAGAATCTTTTATATTCCGCACTTCCGATGCTTTCATACTCTCGCCTGAACTCTGTTCCTAATTGGAAATGTAAGTCTTGGGCTCTAGAAAAATACTTCTTTAATCGTGTGCAGCAGAAGTGCTTTCTTCGTAAAACTTTTATACCTTTTATTTTAAAATACAGGAGACATATAATTACACTAATTAATTCTAATTAGAGCGTCTGAGAAACACTTTAAAGATCTGTCATTCTAGAAGCTTCCGGAAATCTGCTTACAGGAAACGATTGTTAGAATGTCTGCAATGAGATATAAACTCATATGCAAGTTTCCTGTAATTTGCAGAACTGTAGTAGAAAACTATTAGGTAAAGTTTAAGTGAAACTTTTAAGAAGGTCTTCATGTTGCTTGTTGGAGATAATCATTATGTCATCTGACTCATTAGAGCTGCTTTTAAGAACTTTAAATTAGTTTAAATTGGTGGAATCGAAGGACACGTTCATTATTTTGTTATTTAACTCTTGGTAATAAATTAATATATACATACCGTAAAATCTGGCGCATAACGCGCACTTCCAACTCAAAAAATAAGATCGAAATTTACGGGTGCACATTATACGCCGGATATAAAACTGGGGGCTTCATAAATAAAAAAAAAAGATGAAAATAGAAAAAAATTAAACTTCTTTTTATATCGAATTACTGTTTATTTAAAAGAAATGACATTCTTAATAAACTTAAAGGGCTATAATTCCAGAAAAAAACTACTTTTTTTCTAAAACTTGGAATAATACCTCAAATAAATGACTTAAAAACATAAGAGCATTGCTCACGTACATTTAAGCAGTCTTCATAAAAAAGGAGGTGCGTAGTATACGGCGGATTTTAAGGTGCATACATATATTTACTCACACACACACGCACACACACATATATATATAACTTTGGTAATAATATATAAGTTTGTAACGTGTACTATTACGATTCTTCTACTCATCCTCTTGGGAAAATATTCTTTAACTGTGATTTTAGTTTAAGAATGGCTTTCCGTAGAGATGACTTGATTTTATGCAAATGTAATTACTATTTAAACCCTATCGTTGAGTAGGTGAATTTAATGGTTTATCACTGATCGTAAAGCATGAAATTGAAGAATAAGAAAAAAAGAACTGTGACTGGGGGAAAGGGGTCGCGCGTTTTGAAATTAATATTCGAAGCGAATCCCACAGGATTTGTGGAAGTAAATAACTTGGAGCTAACCGAGCCATCGGGGCCAGAAGGTGGCCACAAAGAGTTCCAACAGAAGCTAAGTGATTTTCAATAGTCTTGTACATCAAATTAAGTGTTATGATTTCAGATTGCCTCCAGTGTTAGGCTTTAAAATTGTATATTTTCATAAAGTGTTAAAAATAGAATAAAAGAAGCTGTTTTTAAGATCATGTCTGCTTCTATCCCGATCCCTCTTACATCCGCGAACTACGGGCCGTGACAAGTTTTACAAAGAACTTTTGTGAATTTAACAATATCAAGCGCTATACTTTTTAATTACTTTTGATGCCTATTTTCCTTTTGATATTTTTTTTTATATCTACAGCTTAAAGTTGATTTCAGCGTGAATATAAATACGTTTTAATGAGAGTTTATTTATAGAAGAATTTTTAATGAGCTTATCTGATTTATGTTTGAGTTCGTGTCTGTTACTTGGAATGATGGTCTCTATGGCAGTGTTTTTGATTTATTTTCAATTTTTTTTATCTGTCAGTGACAGTAACAAGTTATTCTGAATCACAAAATAGGTATGAAATTTTAAGAAATAGCCAAATAAGTTTTACAAAGAAGGAAAAAAAAAAGATATGAAACATTTCTGTTATGTTTTTCATGAATAATTCAAAACATTCTTTAACAAATATTTGAGTGTATGTGTTATGTTCCTGATAATGCATAAATAATGTGTGTTTTATAAAGAATAAAAAAAGTTGCATTTTAAATAGAAATAAATTTATATTTCACTCCTCGTTTAGAAAGTATTCTAAGGCTTGGCCTTTTTTTTTATTCCTATACGAGTAATTTTAAAAATGAAAAGCCATCTTAAATTTTTTTTATTGTTACAAAATATTGTGAGAAGGAAAATACTGTTGCTTTGTTTGTAAATTTAGTCACTTGATGAAAATATAAAAAAATAGCTTTACTTTCCCCCGCTAAATAAAGAAAATGATCGAATAATACAATAGTTATTAGAAAGAATCAGGGACATCTTAAGAACTCTTGAGGCCCTGGGCCCAGAGATATCTTATGACTTTCTAAGGCCCTGGGCCCTAATGCAAAAATAGGCCCTACCTGGGTCCCTTAAAATTAGACAGTGTATAGCAACGGTTCTTAAGCGTTCGATCGCCGTGGCCCCTCTTTATGTATCAGGGTAACCTCATGTATCCCCAAGTTTTTGAACATCCTTTAACGACTTAATATCTTTGTGATCAAAATATAAGTTCTTCATTGGGGATTGTTTAGTAATCTATTCTAGTATGACACATCTTTCAATTTTCCACGAGGCCTTTCACATTCTGTAAAAAAGGGAAGTTTCAATATTACATGAGAGACTCCGCAAACCTCCTAGAACAGGGGTCCGCGAACTACAGTTGTAGAACTGCTGATATATAGCATACATTGTCAAGCATACGTACAAACGGTATTCTGAAACAAATAAATGAGCATGACTCGCAATTTCACAAACCATCTTGACTGACCACCGCTTTCCGACTAAATGAGTGATGATGGTTATGTCACAACGGATGAACAACGGTCATCACAAAGTGATGTAGTCTTGACACTGATGCCAGTTGATATGTAGTTTGAAATTTCCAGTTTTTCGGAGAATATGTCTGGGAATAACAGTCGACCATCAAAATTACTCAAATCATGATCTTATTGAGGCTGAGTAGGGAACAAAACGATACCCAAACTGAGGCTCAGGCCCAGTTGGCCCGTGCCTTAAGACGTCCTTGGAAAGAACTCATTCCAAATTAATACTATATGCTGATTACTTCCATATTTAGAATAATATACAAGGTGATTCATTAAGAAATATACACTTTACAGACGCTGTAAAACAGTAAGAATAAAAGACAAGTGCCACCTCAATTAACCGTGAAGTAGATATACTCCTGAAGTTTGTATCTCACCCCTGACAGATGTGTTATAGACAATAGCATGCATGACATGCGACTAGACAGCCAAAATAGCGGCGTTTGCAGTGGAAAAGGCGTTTGTGTTCTTGAATTTAGCAAAATATCACGGAAGCCACTTTTATGGATGTGTTAACTCTTTGGCTGATGCCACAATTACAGGACATTGACAATTAAATGGCGCACCACCACACTGGTTGGCGAATGTGCAAGCTTATCTCGATGAACATCTTCCTGGATTGAACGAGTAGCGGACTGCAACATGCCACTTAGTCAATAGTCAATAAGAAGTCCTAACTTAACACTTTGGATTTCTTCCATTGGTAGTACGTAAAACGGAAGGTATTCGTCCCAACTCTTCTGTTGATCTAGATGAGCTGAAACAGCGTATCACAAATGCTATCGATGGACTTGATTCAGATATCTTAACACGCGTTTGGGTGAAAATAGATTACCGAATCAATGTGTGTCGTGTGACTAAGAGTTCACACATAGAACGTCTGTGACTGTCTAACAAAACTTTTAACAATCCCATGCAATTCTGATGCAAGTGACACATAATTTCTTGCATTGTTCTTGATTTATACTGCACATTTCTTTACGAATCACCTTGTATTTTAAAACATGTTCATTTAGATAAAATAAGTTATATATATATATATATATATTGTAAAATATGTTTGATATTAATTTCTTATTTAAAACCCGTGAATAATTACAAGTAGATCAACCAATGAGAGACGAGCTAGGTGGCGCTAATTACATACAAACCCTTCTATACCAATACATGTATAAAACTTTCTTGTTAGACGTTAGAGATGAGATCGTAGTGTAGCTTACAGAAGTTCATATTTCCTCTGTAAATAATTGTATACATTTAAATCTTTAATAGGTACATATATTGGAACAAGTAAAAAACTGGAGTAGAGAACTCCACTTAAGTGACAGATTTCTTGTGGGGTATCCCTCATATTCCGATAAAGGCCTACTACCATGCTGTTGGTGTGAAGGAAAATATATGGATAACATCTGTAGCACATAAACTTTTGAGGATAAGATGAAGGTTTGACTTTACAGAACTCCAGAGATTCAGCAATCATGCACCAGAGCTCTTGTAAACGTAGGTGTTATTTCCGTAACCGACCGGGTGTCCAGAGACTGTTAGTTGAAATTATTATTTCAACCGAGCGAATTGATGCAAAATATTGTGTATCATGGTTTTCCCGACAAGCGTAGCTTAATACATCCGTGGTGAAATTTCAGAATTGAAAAGAGAGATATGCATTTCAGACATTCATAGGAGCAGGCATACCCGTCTTTGATGGTACTAGCACCTACACTTTAATTTCAATTAGCTCTTCAAATTATTAGTGTAACTATGCACTTGTACTATTTTTATTTAAGATTGTTTTTAAACGTTAATGCATTAGTATACAGCCGTATATATCAACATACTATCCATTCGATTAAAGTATCCTGCCAATCAAAAGCATAGCAATGTTCAAGCGCCAAAACAGGTGGGGGTTAAAGAGTGTTTCAGCGTAAAAAATATGCATTGAAAAGACTCGAATGTAAAAATGTGTTGGCACAAGAACGTCCATGTTGTAGGTTAGGTCCTAATACTTTTAAGCATTAAAACTTGAGTGAATTTTATGCTCTTCCTACAAGACTAAATTTTCTTAAGCATTTAAATCATCAAATAAATATTCAATGCAAACTTTAATTCACCAAAAGATCTCGGATCAACTATCTTTATGGAATTAGAAGGCTAAATAATTTGTGTGAGGAAAGGTTAAATGTGTTAAAACTCACAAAACTTTCTAAATCAAAGTCATGATAGTTTTCGGGGGGGGGGGACGCAATGGATTTATATCAATGTTCTTAAAAAAGAAAGATTTAAATTTATTTTTAGCAATTGCTCCTCTCAAAATAAAACGAAAATAGCATTATAAAAATGATAAAATAGAACTTAATTTTAGAATATTTATGATTTAATAACAAATTATAAACCATACAACTATTCCAAATATTTTATAACAAATCATTTAGAACAAAATCTGCCAGAATTCAGTAAAAAAAGAATTCTAAAAAGACCGTTTTCTCTAGAGTCGTTGCCAAAACAATGTTATGCAAGTACAATTGTAATTCTGTTGCCGCAAAGCAAATGTGAAATAATAACATTAATAAAAATTAGGGACTAATTTAAAAAAGGTTACCGTTACGTGACAAAAACAATTAGAGATTCTAATTACCACTTGAGCTGCGTTATTGTAAGAATTCGTGATTTGTATTCCAAAAGACTTGTTTTTTCAGGTCATTTCATTTGTAATTTCATTTAATAATTTACTATGTGTGTGTGAGTGGTTAGTAATTCTTGTGTGTGTGTGTATTTCTTTCATATTTTGTTTTTTTATTTTGTTCGAAAAAAATAATTCACATTTTCGAAATGTAATGTGTTTCGGAGGTATTAAGTAAATTTTATACATGGGGGTTGTGTAATCATAAATATTATTAAAATACATGTAAAAATACTATTAAATAAGGTATTTAGTGGAAGCCAAAAGCTTAATATTTACAGTTTAAGAAATTTGACATTTAGAGTTGCGCACTGTTTTTCAATTGCAAAAATTGTTGATAATTTTCATCAGATGAGGACCGTTTCTGTGTCTTCCAATACAATATAAATTAATTATTCCTTATACAGTAGAACGTCGTTTATCCGAACGTTTTTTATCCGAAGCGTCAAATATCCGAACCAAAGTCCGGATACGTTTTCGAACGGTGCAATGCTCAACAGTTGTTTCCTGTGAGGCCAAAAGTGTCAGGAAAACCCAAGGTGAGGGATATTTGGGGAATTTCAGTTGTGTGATTTGGTAAATATCTGAGTGGAATATTAGGTCAGTTTGTTTCCAAGTGCTCTTTTGTTGAGCTTTGTTGATGTAGAAACCTGGATGGCATGCGATGCAGAGGACTGTGGATTTCAAATGCTAAATGATGGCGAGATTGTGACTTCCGTGTAAGAAGAATCCGACCCTGTCGACGATGAAACGGATGAAGACGAGGACAATAACAACGATAGTAGCAAATGCTGATGCGTATATATATATATATATCATATTATATTATATATATATATTATATTATATTATATTATATTATATATATATATATATAAACACGAATCCTAATTAATTTATGTACATATTTTCAGTTATTTTACCAATAAAAATAAATTTAATGAAGTGTTTTAGTTAGTATATCATACAAACAAATTATTTTAAGTTTAAAATATCATGATAAAAAGTCAAAATAGTTTTAAAAATCATTATTAATGAAAAGGGAGGGGGAGGATATATAATTTACGTGTTCATTGTTCTCTAAGACTTCGATTAAAAATTTGAAAAATCCTCTTAAACTTAATTTATTAACATTTCTGTAATAGTTAAGCACATACTTTGAAAAAAAAAGAAAAATAAACACTTGAAACGAAAGCTGGGTTCACACAAATCCATATAATCTCAAAGATTTTAATATCATGAAGACTACAAGTTTCGAACTTTAAATTTACATCAATAGTAATTATTAATCAATTCACTTCGTTTTGACGACACGTGAAAATTGTTTCAGGATCCAACAATCAGCAAAATATATAATTTAATTTGAATCACGTTTTAAAATTTATTGATGTTTCGTATCATTTTTAATATCTGCAGATGATTATTTTGTGTGTGTCTTAAGGTTAAGTGAGAAATGTCCCAGAAATATTCTTTTAAAATTTAATAGAAATATTTCTAGTTATATGGTTTGTGTAAACTTTCACTATGTTTATTATAATGGTTTTCAAGCATAGAAAAAAAATATAGCTTTGTTGCAGGATAAAAATCCATGCGAATTTAGAATAAAGGACAAATGATTCAGTTTTGGGGGATGTATTTATAAATTTTTCATCATCGCATAATTATACACGAAACTGTGTAAATTATTCATATCTAAGATTTGACATCCTTATTTCTTCTGTCAAAAGAAACAACCTTTTGTAATATGTTGCTAAGCAACTACATTCTTGCTGAAAACTTTCAAAGATTTAAAATTAACAAGCAATGTGTCAAAGAAAAGTAGCAAAAATAGTTTCATTCGGAATCAAAGTGTCATTTGTAATTTAAATGGAAAACCGAAACTATGTTTTGATTGCAACAATTCTTCTTTATTAATAACACACCAAATATTCGAAACTTGGCGAGTCTTCTACTCCCCCCCCCCTCTATTTGTTAATAAAGCGTTTCGTTACTCATTCGGCATGTAAATACTACTTTTTAAATGAATGCATACACATATTTTTATTATTATCAGAACCCCCTTTTACATGGATGAAAATTGGTGGCAAAATACCGGCATTGATCCTCCTTAGACCCGTTTACACGACGAGCCGGTATTATACCGGTTTGAAAAGTGGGTTTGATTTTTGTACCCGCTTTGAAGCAGGGTAAATGCCGAGAAAAGCGAGTTCGTTTTCAAATTTTACCACGACGCATTGCGACTGAGATTCATTTATTCAAAGATGACTACTGTTATCTAATTTTCATGTTGGTTCACTGAAGAAATAAGAGATTTAATTAACATTTACGTAAATCAGAAAAAAACAACAGAATTTAATAAAATTAAGGAATTTGGAAGTGTATATATATAAAACATTTGTGATGAATTCAAAAAATTTGGATATGCACGGACAGTTCCGAAAATTCATAGCAATATAAAAGCTTTAAAAGGGACCTTATCGGTGCTAATTGGATATACGCCAAATTGATGTTTATGCTCGCCAAGATGGGTGATAAAATTACAATATGGTTACTTTGTATTTCTATTGTTTGGTGATGTGGTTACTACGAGGATGATGTTTATTATTGTTAACTTTTATGTATTTTTTCCGGTGACCATTATATAGTTACTTGAATCTATCAATCCTCATCACATTCTTATGTAAACCCGGGCTGACAAAAAATACCGGTTCTCCCCATCCCCAATTTGTCATCAATTTGTGGGTTTGCATGTAAACGGGGCCAGAAAGAACATGAATAATTTGTGAAGTTTCTTTTAACTCCAGATAAATTATAAAATTTGGACTTGGAAATAGTTTAAGTGGAAAAACTAAATCCACGGGGAGCTAAAATTTTATATCTAACCCTAAGGATTTCCATTTATAAGCAAAAAAAGTTTTCTTGAAGGCTTGATGGCTTTTTTTCATAGCATGTTTTGCAATCAGATATTCAAATTATTGTCGCCAAATACCGTGATATACAGCCAATAATGGAAAACTGTTCTCACCCATGTACAAACACAATGATCTCTTTTCGTCTACGATGACAACATTTTTTGACGTCTTTTAATTTGGTCGATGGTATATAAAGGAAGCACCCATTAAAGTCGGTAAACTTTTAAAAACTGGTATTATACCAAGAAAATATTTTAATATACCATTATAAAATTTTTTCCTCCATTTTCAAAGTCTGATTTCATATTTAACTATGTAGATGTTATAATATAAACTATTGGACACAAACAAAGACTTAAGGACAATCTTGTTTTTATTGATGACAGTCTCAAGATTCATCACATTAACATGAATAAATTAACATAATTGAGGGATGCATTGGGAAATATGGTATATATGCAAATTTTTGTTGTGATTGGGCTTGGATCCTATGTTAGCAATCATAAGGGATAGATGTTTACTAGTTGGTGTAAATAATGTTAGCTTAGGAGAAATCTGAAAGCGAATGAGTCAAACATTATGGAATTTTGATCATTTGTGTGTACAGCAGATATTATTTAAATGAATTTGCACGTTAAGAGATAAATAAATAAATAACGGATTTTGACAAGAAAGACAGAATCAATGATTGTGCTGTTTCCAGTCTGTAAAGAGACCTTTTTACACGAGTCAGTTTGTGTCGCACATAATAGAAGAAGACAATTGGAAGCTAGTTTTGAATAGATATTGTCTTTCTCTCTTCACACCTGGTCCACTGTCCCTCCATGACTCAACTAAAAGGATGTTGTGAAAGCTACGTTCTTCACACTCAGGTATTAAACTCGTTTTGTGAACTGATAACTCAATTAGTTCGAACTGAATTATTGTACTAATAAGATTGTGAACTTTGCTACAGCACTTCTTTTTAAGTCAATTTTGTGATTGCATATGAACTACATTCTTTCCCCTCTTCCAACTAGAGGAGTGGCGCCAGGAAATGAGTTGCTTGCTACGAATTTACTTCGTGTGAATACCAGTTTTATTTTCATTTTAAATAAGTAGATAATCTAGCAGACGCAAAGTTGTAAGTGTCCTTGCAGTTATACAGCCACGGATAGCAGATATTCTCTTAACAGCGAATAACAATCATAGCACAACAGATGGTCAAGTATTAAATGAACTAGTGCTTCAACAGGTATTCATATCAGAAAACTGTTTTCACACAAGACGACGAAATATCTTTTCTTTGTGTTCTAACAAAACGAGAACACTGTAGTACCAGTTTGAAAGGGTGTGGAAAGCACTGAAATCGGGCTGAGAACAGTTTAGTATGTGCGCTGTTCTAAGGGTTAAGTTTTCCAATATAAAAAATATATTACAGACTCCAGTTGATCTGGCAATAGTAGGTTAGCTTGCTCAGGTACCAAAATATTCATGAAAAAATCGATAAGGTTCGTAATGAATAACAGTATGGGTCGGCATTAACCCATTAATTAACCCATTTTGGACCGGGCAATATTTTCTGTGAAGCTTAACTCCAATTAAAAATTCATATAAAATCATTACTATAATAAAATACGCCGAAATTTATAATTTATCATTCCAAATTTCATAGATTCCAAATTCAAATCACATCGGTGTAATCACAGATTTTATATGATATCGTGTTCCCTGAAGTTATCACATATATGTGATCACGGTCCTGAATGGGTTAATGAACGTGAATCGTTCATTTTCAATTTTTCTGTACTGCTTTCGTACGTGCATCTGTTAGAGGGATGACAACACAATATATTACAGCAAGGGCGCAATCCTAACCTTTCAAAACAGAGAGGATATTCAACATCTCTTCTGTCCACCTTGGATGCAGGGCTTAAATCCATTTGAAAATGTGTTTGTGTGTGTTTCGGGTTCCTTAGGATGACGCTTTGTTATTCAACATAAGCCTCTATCAAAAAAAAAAAAAAAAAAGGCGCGCACATCATTTTAATTTGTGTTGAAAGTGGAATGAAACAGTTTGTCTCACCGATCTCTGCATGATGTCACTAACAGTATAGTCTAATGTTGACAACTATATCAAGCCCCATGTTGGTGCTTACAAACTTTTTTAGGTGTACCTTGGATTTTTTCCCTGCTTCATTTGTGCAGCTTGGGGGTCAGGCGAACACGTACGCGTTCCATCAAAAGTTCAATTTGTTTTGAAAGAAAGTGCACAATGCTCAGGAAATAACACAATAGGGTCTTAAGTATTATACAGTCGACCAATTTCGTCGATATAAAGACATCGCCAAATGGCGCAATATACAGCCAATAGTGGAATCCGTTTCCCCATACGTTCGAACACGGTAATAGTAACAGTGACAGCATTTGGTGACATTTTTAAAAATTGTGTTTTTGTTTGGCCGACCTTGTTCGAGGGTATAATACGTTTGTCAGTGGGTAACTCAACAATTCCTCTTTTTTACGCCACACGTTTCTTAGTTTGTTCTCTAAGTGATTTTTCCGTTTTTAAAATGATATTTTTCTGTTTATAATCCTGAAGTAAACTCAAATAAATTATTAAACATTAAGTACCATTTTAATATCTAATTTCTTTCAAATAGAATGAAAAGGCACATTGCCAGATTTTGTCATTAAAATATTTCCTCTGCAACAAAATAAAACCCTCTTGAATGACTTCCTCCAAATGTACGCTCTAAAAGGAAGTGTTAATTTGTGACAAAATAATTACTAGTAAGTTACTTTCGTAATCACATATATTATCGTACATAATACCATGGTAATTATTACTCACGCCCAAGATCTCACAAAGAATCTTATATCTCAGACTGAAAGAAAACTTTTGCAATGCGTTGCTAAGCAACCATCTCTTTCTGCAGAAAACTTTACAAAGATATTTTAAAAATAACAAGCAAGGTAGAAAACAAAAGCAAAAATGTGGCAGGAATAGTTTTATTCAAACGTCCATTCGCATGTTTAAATTGCACAAAACAGAGAACCGTGTCTTAATTATTTTAATTCTTCCTTATTAGTAACACATCGAAGGACCTGAAACTTGGCGAGATCTTTTTGGCATTTTATTTTACACCCTTTCAATGATGGCGTGCGTTGCCACATTTTAGAGCACAAATAGTTCCTTTTTTGCTTTTTTATTCTTTTGTGAGTATTAGGAAGAACTTGCAGAATGTAAAATTAGATTTTATTCCAGATGAACTATAACATTTAAAGAATGAAATTGTTTAAGCAGAAATACTTGTGTGTGTGTGTGGATGTTATGGTTAGTTAAGGTTCTTTTTTTCTTTCTCATTTACTTTTAGGGTTTTATTTTTTTTCTGTTTTTTCCAAGACTTACGTAAGTGTTACCGAGTAAATTAACATTCTTTTATTTTACACAGAATTTTTTCGTATTTTGTGTCTGATTTTATTATAATTTCGAAACTTTGATTACGTTGCGTCTTTATGTACCAGGTTAAGTGTTACAGGCAGGTATGATACGTAATTCTTACTGATACAGTAACTAAAATCCCCCTTTGCATTTTCTGATTACATCCTAGTTCCGCTGGATCCTTGGTTATATAAAAAGCAGATTTTAACATGGTTGAAAAAGATTAAAGTGCACAACTTTCAATGTTTCTTTTGCGTGCTTTTAATAATAGACCACCACATTTTTTCCCTCTTTATATTATATTAGGGATTACCTCAGAGTATTTCATAACCTTGTATCAGTATATATACAATATATAGTCAAAATTTCTCTACAAGAGAGAGATCAATAAACATGATCAAAACTGAAAAGGATTGAAATTGCAAGATAACCAGGCAATATATTTAAAAGGATACATGAAAAATTAAAATAATAGAGTTAAATAAAAAAAATATAAAAGTATGGATGTCACAGTATTATAAACATTGCTGACTTAGGACAGCTTATATATAAAATAATTTACGTAAAAGTGGGGTTGAACATGTTTTGTGGCCTGCCAACCTTCCCCTTTTTGTTAATAATATTGAGCAAAAACATATTGAAAATAATGGATAGAAAATCTAAATCCATTACAAGAAAAAGGTAACTTACCTAAAAATTGCATTCAAAAATGTAGAGCCCACGCTAAATCTGAGTACAATAAACAAGCTATTGCCAGATTCTGGACTCAAATGCAAATTCAAAGCAATAGGAATGGCTGAATAGTAGCACTTGGCAAAAGTATGGAAATAATAGAAATAATAAATTAAGAATTGTAAACATACTACCATGATCTTAGGGACACTAATATTATACATGATTTTAAAAAAATAAATTAAATTAAATAAAAAAAAACAAGAGAACAAGTAATTTTATCTAAAATTATATAATAATTTGGATGAAACTATATAATTATATAGGAAAAATAATAAATTTTTAATAATAAATTATTAATAAACTATAGAAATTTAATCCTCACTATTTAGAATTTTTTTATTCAAATATCTATTAATAAAATTAATTGGATATTTTTGAATTAAGCAGTATTTAGAAAAATGTTTATAGTTTTTTATCTTTTCTGATTTATTTGAAACTAGAAATTTATTGTGTTGTATGTAATTAATAACAATATTTCTGAATATAGAAACATGTACATTATCCTATCAATGTGGTACTTTTATAATATTCAATTTAAAGTCTTCTTGTTTGTCATAAATATTAGTAACTATTTCATTATCTTTTATTTTAATTTCTATATCAAGAAAGTTTGCTTCATAGTTGTTATTATTTGTCTGTATTAAATTAAGATATTGTGGATAAAAGGCTATTATATATATATATATATATATACAAAAATTTATGATATCTAAGTCCTAGTATTAAGCGTATTGAAAATTATTCTAATAACTCTCACCAATTGATTTAAAAAAGACAGGAATTCTGAATAATAATTTTAAAATTGAAGTGGAATTACCTTCACGCAAACGTAACCTCCTTCCCTAAAATGGATTTTCGCAAAACCAATTTTTAGTGGATCGCTACTCAACAAAATAAACAGGATTGCCAAATTTAAAGCCTTAATCTAATGTTTCAAAAATGGAAAATGTTTTATCTGTGAGCCCGGGACCCCCTTTGAGAGACGATTTCCAAAAGACCTTTTCTTAGAGGATTTCTGTTCAACAAAAGAAGCCTGCTTACCAAATTTTATTATTGTAGATCAAAGTAGCTCAAAAAGGGGAATTTGTTTTTATCAATATACCCCAGAAACAAATAACAAATATGCTAAGCAAATATTAAGTATGTGGGTCTAAGAATTCAAAATAAGAATTTTTTTCTATAACTCTTCTTAGCCCCCCGCAATCCTCTTGGGGGTAGATTTTCGCAGAATCTGTTCTTTGAGGAACTCTACTCCATGTCAGAAACATGCCTACCACATTCCAAGTCGATAGGTTTAATAGCTACAAAACGGGTATGTTTATCCACCTCGTTTATCCACCTTTGGGGGTTGATTTGGACAAAACCTCTACGTGAAAGGAATATGCCTACTAAATTTCAAGACTGTACGTCTAATAGTTTCGAAACGGAAATATTTATGTAAAGCACCCCTTAAAGCTCCTTGGGGGTCAATTTTCGTAAAACCTCTTTTGTTGCGGATTTTTACTTCATGAAAGGAATACACCAAATGTCAAGTCTGCACTTCTAATAGTTTCATTTATCTAGAACGCCCTTTAAACCCTCGCACCGCCCCTTGGGGGTCGATTTTCACAAAATACGTTCTTAGCGGATCTCTACTCCAGGAAAGGAATATGAATATCAATTTTCAAGTCTATAGGTTGAATAGTTCTGGAGATATCGATATGAGTATAGATTTAAACAGTATAGAGGGAGATTTAATAGAATACGAATAACATACAGTTCCAACCTCTCAGATACAGGATTATATAATAATTTAAATTATATTCCATCTACTAATTTAGCTTTAAAGTCAAGAGCTTCCGATTTCCAAAATAAAACAAAATTTCTTTCCTTTATGCTTTTTTTAACAGGTTTTCCCGGAGGGTAAATTACATATACTTTGAATTATACTTCCGCAATACTTTTCCATGATTGAATTATTCATTATTCATTGAATATCTAATACAACTTCCGACTAATGTTTCCCATATTCATGGAATTTTACTCACAACTGGGTGATGAATACTGAAAAAGAAGTGGAAAATGAATTTCGTAAAGCACTGATTTGTGTTTCAATGTTTCAAAAGTATATGGTGGAATAAGATATATTCAGTACTTGGAACTTTATAAAGAAAAATTGATCTAAATGATTTATAACTGAAATAACTTCCTGGAAAATTCAAAGAAACGTTTCTTAGAAATTCAACTAATGCATTCACAAGTACTTGTATTTACATACAGGGTGTCCCGAAACTCAACATCAGGCAAGCAGGATAGGAAAAAGTAAGAAGTCATATAAGTTCTAGGAAAGATTTTTAAAAAATTCTATACCACTTGGTTATGTGATGACTTGCATATTTTTGAAAATGTGTGGAAAATTTGTACCGTCTATCACAACATTAGGCACTATATATACAAACTTATTAATTTTAAAGATAATTTTTTTTTCACTAACATGATCTTACATAGCTATGATGCACATAGAAAGATAACAAATAGATAAAAAAGCTTTGATGGTTTTGTCCAAATTATCTCATTTTTGCTTAGAAAATGTCACTTAACTTTGACTCTCAATTAGAAGATAAATATTACGTACTACCCGGGGAAAATTATTTCAATAGTTGACTCTCCATTAGTTAAGGTTCCAAAACGTACGAAAGTCGGCTACTTTTCTATCCATAAAAAAATATTGCCTATTTTTTTTTGTTGACAAAATGACTTTAAAAAAAAAATCAATCTTAAGTGTGTAACTCAAATTGTGGTAACCTGTAGTTACCCCTTACATTCGAACCCTCCTGTCTATCTGTAAACCCGGCTAGATGTGTAGGAGGAACTAAATAATCCACAGACATTATGCCAATCAAATTTGATTTATTAATTCTTATTACTGATTATGAACAAACACAACACAATTCTAATTAAGGTATAAAACGATGGTAGAGTGCAGAGGTGAGATATTCTAATGCGGGGATAATATTACAGAACCTCAACTGAATCTAAGACGGCTTAATTACGCTCATTTACAACTACGTCGCACACTACTATATAATCCGCTTTTACTTAATCAAAGGTACAATACCTGGATCCCTAATGCTTCGGATCCTTCACGGGAAACTTCAGGCACTTCTTTTGCTTGATCAATTGACGATGGCTCCACGCTCTTTAATCTTTAATTCGACTGCTTTTCAATCTTTACTAACCACTTCTCCTTACACACATCAAACGTATCAACTTCACTTAACTTGTCAACAACTACGTGTCGATAGCTCACTTGCTTCACTTTACTTCACTTAACTTAACTTGACCTCTTATTTCACTCCCCTTCAACTCGCGAAAACCGAATTTATATAATATTCCTCATTTACATAAATCACGCTTGGTTTCTCGATGAAGGTTGGTTGAAATAAATATTTTGATTTAAAGGGAAATGAAGAAATTAGTAGAAACGCGTATAGATCCATCCCAAAATTAAGCGAAGCATTTAAAAATGGAAAGAAAAAAATATAATTCTTAAAAAATTAAATGTTTCAAGCGTTTGCCTTCTGCAGGAATGTAGGATCTTCTTCTTTTAAGAGGGATCGCTTGATGAGTCGTGAGTAAACAGTTAAATTTATTTCTTCCACTGCTTCAGCAATTCCTCTGGTGCAGTTCGGTTACATTTTCGATAAATTTAAAAGAAGTTAAAAACCAAACCCTTCAGACAATACGATTTATGAAAGGATTGTTTTTGACTAAATCGAGTTTCGAATCTGAAATTATCTGTGTGTGATTGCTGTTCCTTTTTCCATCAAGAGGTGCAAATTTACGCTGGTACGAAAATAATCTAAATCTTCTAAAATTAGTTGACATTAATAACAATTAAAAATATCCTTTTAAACAAGCTAATTATATTTTAAAGAAACTTTATAATGACTCATAATTCTTGAATTATATTTGATCCGTGAATTGAGGTCAATTTTTCAACCTTGATTCATAATTTTCTAAATATACGTTAAAAAAATACAGTAAATAAAATTCCTTTAGGAATTGCATTAAGATAAAATAAAATGCACATTTTTTTTTTGATTAAAGAAGCAAAATTATCTTGAAATCTATTCTAAATGCTGTCTAAGCTTTTTTCCCCCTTATCCAATAAAAATGGGGGGGGAATTGAAAGTTACAATCAAATAGTTCATACCTTTTATTCGAAATAATCCATTAACAGTTACTTTTGCAGTTGTATAATAAATAGAATTTTTTCCTTGATTGCACATGTTCTATAAAAAACAATATTTTTTATTATTTATTGAGAAGAGTTATAAAAATTACTGTTATACATCGATAAAAGTTCTGATGTACTTTCATCGTGAAATCTTAAGCATAAAATAACAGATTACGTTGAAGCTATTAAAAGGTCTCAGGGGTGTTAATTTTGTCTCGAGAGCGTAAAATAATAGCTCTAATAACTAGCAATAAGTTGATTTACAAAGTTAAATATATATCTTTGTTACACTGTAACATTTTTATATAAATAGAATAGTAAATAATATTGAAAAAAATAAAATAATTCATTTTTAAATACTTTTTTTCAAACTTTTAGAAATAAAAATACTAAAATTAGATAGAGTTTAAAGAGTATGATCCATTTTACAATTCTAAAAGTTTAATACATCAAATGCTACTATTTTAGAAAATAGCATGTGCAACGCAAAATTTATTTAATATTTCTTATAGAATGTTCCCTTATTTTCATATGCTTGTAATTTTGAAATCATGTGATTTATTTTAAACATTTTACCACTTTTTAAAACCTTATTCCTTTATAAATAATGTGTAAAAGAATCTAATTGTTTGTTTTAGGCTACACAGTACCCTTTTTCAAAAAAATTTTTGGGGACAGTAATATTAAAAGTAATTTATGTATTGTTTTCAGACTATATTATTAAACTGATTCTGAAAATAAAAAGTCATTTTAACAAGACCTTATTTTAAAATTTAAAAAATTTAAAAATTTTGAAGTTTTTTAAAACTTTTATAAAATACACAATTTTTGAAATTTTTTAATTATTTTTTGTGATTTATATTTCTTATATTATTGCAAACAAAAGTTAGTATGAATTGGTAAATCTCTTTCCTTGTTGATTTTTAATAATTATTTTTCTAGCTAAACTTGGAAAAAACACGAAAAATTTTAAAATATTAACTTTAACATTTTTAAAAAAAATAACTAGAGATCCCAGACCTAAATCCATACTAACTTTTATAGAACACATATATCTAAGTATCTATAAAAAATTTCAAGACTCTATCTTGAACAGAAAAAAAGCCTTAGGGATTAGAAAACACTTACATCTTCAAAAATAAAAGTCTGAGAAAAATGCATTTAAAGTTTGTAAAGGCTGTCAAATATAGTGACTGACAACACTCAGAAAACTTCAAATATCTTAAAAACTAATTATTTATTAGATCTGAAATTTGGGGCCAAGATTCCCAATCATATGGGCTACAGGAAAATGCAAAAAACAATTTTTCGATAAACTAGTCATTTTTAGGGTACTGTGTACTCTTAATCTAAAAGAAATATATCTAGCTAAAAATTGTTTATATTTTTAGCTCTCGAGACAAAATTAACACCTCTGAGATCCCTATTAATCTTTTATGTTTCAAGACAACTACTCTTCCTGCTCTGATTTTTGCGACCTCTTCAAGGATTATTTTTTTTAATGAACCACACCATTTTTTATTCCTGTAGAATACTGTGACACATGCAACAAAAATTGTATTTTCCTTTTTAAAAAAATACTCTAGTACTTTTTTGAGTTAATTTAAAAACAATAAGATCATTAATAATACGACTACTAAAAACATTAGAGAAGGGAAACCCCTTTATGAGTAATATTTAGATTTAAGTGTCGCAATCTCAAAATAAATATCCATAATGAACCCAATTCTCCAAGGCGATAATACAAAGGAACTATCTTTATAACGTATCGAAGTCAGTACCACTTTCAGTAAAATTAAGAAAGAAAACTCGTAAAAAGATTTAAAAAGTCTCCCTTCTTAATTTTCAACCACTCCTGTGATTAATGAGATCCTATTCGTAATTCATAATAGGACCAAAAAAAAATTTTTTTTTAAAAGAATCTTTGTACCATTAATAATAATGCTTTACTTCAAGTTTTTTAAAATAGCACTCGACTCCCTTTTACATTTTTCGTACTAAGTTCACTTTCACATTTTTCCAACTTCGACCGCTATTTGTACTACTAGGTGGAAGCAGAGTGTAATAGTAATAAACTTTTAAAAGAATGTAGATGGAAGTTATTGATGACGTCTCGGGGAAGTTTTTCTGTTCCTGTTCTGTGGGGTGGTCCTGGAGGTGTTGGGATAAGAATCTCCTCCCCACGACGTGCTGAGGGAGTTTTACACTTCGCATTCATCATCACAGTTTCCTGTACCCGCGTAATTTCGAACAGCTATTGGGATTGGACAGCGTTTCTCAAACTGTGGGGTGCGACCCTCTAGGGGGGCGTGAGCATATTGAAAAGTCGAAAACAAAAGATAACTTAAGAAAATAATTAATTTATGAAAAAGTAAACAAACAAAATATATTCTGACGTATTAAAAAATAAAATACGCATTTACACTGATTATAATGTACTAATAAATGTATCAGTACTGCATGGTGTATTTATAATTAATTTAAAGTACTAAGTTTCGAACAAGTCTAAAAATTATCAGTGACCCATGGGCTTCTCATATTCAAAATGATATCCAAATATTAATATTCCTCTTGATAATTTGTATGGTTTATAATGAATCCTTAACGCAAATCGCTCTCCAATGCCGCTGTTTTCCACGTAGGCATGCGTATGTGAAGGGGGAGAAAAGGAATAAATAAGAAAATCTTCTGAAATAAGTAAGTCCTTCACAAACGCTTTCAAGGTCCTTTTATTGCATTCCAAAACCTTCGGAATAATTTTATGGATAGTAGTGCACAGAAAATATCGTACTTCGGAAAGACGTACATATACGTCCTTGACAATTATCGTTTTGGTTAGCGAAACGTTTATATACGTCGGTGGCACGTAAGAGGTTGAAGTCGGGTTGAAACTTTAGTGTCAAAGTATAGTATTATTGAATTCAATACATTGTTATTATATGGAGGGGGCGCGATGATAATTATGACTGAATATTGGGTCGCGAAAATTGAAAGTTTGAGAAGCACTGGGATAGAATTAAAAAGTGGGATAGTTTAAATTTGTTGTTTATAGATCAAATACAGCTCGGATAGAGACATTTTTTCCACTCTTATCAAACTCAGGGCCGTTTTTAACCTCCCCGGTGCCCTAGGCACTTCAATAGCTAGGTCCCCTCCCTTTTTCCAGAGCACCCCCTCTTCATCCTTCAGTTCTTACTTTTTCTGTTTTGTTTAGGGAGGTATTTCCTGTTAACTTTCTTATTATTTTCCCTTTCTTTGTTTTTGCTGTTTGAATAGTCTTTCCATTATCCACCACCTATGGACCCACCTTGTTATGGACTGACAGTCGTAAGGAAAGAATATTAGTATGATTTGCCATTTTTGTTCATTTCTTACTTAACGACATCACGTACCACCCACCCTTTTGTAAATTAGTACAGTAAATTAATGAAATCGTTTGCAATTACAGTAAAGAGTATATATTATTGTATGAACTGTTTTTTTCCGACTTGTTAATTATCACCTTTTCGTTGCTTATCGCTTTATTATCTTTCATTTTTGACTTCCTTATTCTATGCAGAGTCACTGTCATTGTACTTGTACAAGTAAGATTTTTTTCGGGAAAATTATTAATAGCTCCAATTTCCATTACAATGACATTTTGAGCGCAATATCAAACTGTTAAACTTTTCATTTTCCATGGTAGATTTCATTTCTGTCTTTACTCTCTTGAGGCCAGAAATGTTTCTCTCACGATTCGCTAGAGGGTGGTACGTACGCTTTAATTAATTTTTTTTCTCTTTTTTCACTCTCCAATTTTTTGCGCCCTCAAATCTTTTGCGTCCTAGTCTGAATGAAACAGAACAGGAGAATAATAAACAAGTTGTCGGGTGTCTCCTCCTAATGTTGGTTGAAGTGGAGATTACGGTGATCTTTGGGGTTAACAGAGGATGGAGGGGTCTTCTAGCTATAAAGTGCCAATTTGGTTGGACGAAAGGAAACCTGAGTTAGAAAGGATGGATCTCGCAACTAGCCCACTGTAACATAGTTTGATCATGCTTTGGGAAGCATTTAAATTCCATTTGCGGAGATTGATTCCCAAAGGCGTGAAAGAGAAATATACTTCCATTTTAGAAATTAAAATCCTACCTTTTATAAATCAAGAAATGAAGGCTGTTAGAATGATTTGGATGCAATCGACAACTTAATCTTAAGACTTAGATTTCAATAACTTAAGAAAGTAATAAATAGTCATACAACATCACTTGATACCCAGGGTGTGTAATGTCCTAGGATTGTCAATTGATGACTCTTGAATGATTTTTTAATGGCTTATTGGATCACACAACATAAAATTATTTACACTTTGTACATATTTTAAATAAAAATCATAAATTTCCTTGTGCTGGGTCCCGGGGGCTCCTAGAAAAGCTGTTGCAGCCCATTTTAGGTTTTTGACAGGTCATGACTGTCTGAGATCGCATATCTACAGAACTGGTATCGCCAACTCACCGGACTGTACTCTGTGTGACTCTGGTCAGACCAGAGACGTCTTAAGGCATGGGGCAACTGCGCCCGAGCCCAGGGCCTCGTCTCGTTCTTGGATCAGCCTTAATCAGATCATTAGATTCGATTAGTTTCAATGGTCAAATGTTTCTTTCGGGTTATACTCTCCGAAAAAATAGGAATTTCGGACGTTATGTCAACTGGCTACATATGAGGACCGTCGTTCATGCATAGGCCTAGGCCATACACCATTATATTTTTCGTACATTCGACAACATTTGGGTCCACATTTGCGTAGGAGTCCAGGGCAGGGCGTAGCAATCATCACATCATCCGTATCAATGATATGGGGCCCTAACAAATGTAAGCAAAAAATCGTAAAATATTAAGGGGCCCTTTACAAGAACTCCAAGATATTTTAGATACAGGGTGTTCTTAGAACTATCTACGCCAGTGGCCCAGGGCCTACTTTTGCGTAGGGGCCCAGGGCCTCAAGAAGTCTTAAGACATCCCTGGGTCAGACTATGACCGCTGAACATTTGATCGTGTGCCCTACACTAATTAACCTTAATTCAACTGTCAAAACATTTGGAGAGCACGTGCACTAATGGCATAGATTCTATTGTAGTGTGTGGCATTTGTCAAATAAATAAGATAAATAATACTTAAGTAACATTACAATTTGTAAAAAATAAATCAATCGTTACTAGTAATCTAAATAACCAATATTTTTCCATGGTAGCCTTGAGTTTAAGTTCACGGAATCATGGCTGGCGTGTCATGAGTTCAAACCTAGTGTCGCTGAAGACCCACCGTGTAGAGGAGGTCGTCCCTTGTTGGTGTGATGTGGGAGGTAGAAGAAGGAGGATGTCAGCTCAGGTGTCGCCTTCATCTTTTGACCTTGGTTCAAAGGTAGGAAGTCCGTCTCCAATAGCTCTCTTGTAGGTTTATAGCACGACGTTAATATAACTCTCATTCTCTAATAATCAGTCTATATATTTAAGGGGGCATGGCACGATTTAAGCAAAAAATTTTAATTTAAGGATTTTCAAAATTTTTTTGTTGCCTCTTATTTGTGTATGACATATAAAACAGATTTTATGCTCAAAATTTCATAAAAAGTTAGCTATTTAATTTTTTAAAGAAAAAACTTAAAATTTGTGGAGTGGTGTTAAAATTCTACTCCTCCTACAAAATTTACGTACAACCATGAAATTTGATTTACAAGTACGTCAAACTATGTATAACAAAAGTTGGGGTATGGGTTTTGTGATAACATGTTGGTATTTGTACAATACTTTTTTTTATGAATGCTTATTGGAAATTCCTTAAAAAATGTAAAAATTCTGAGTTCAATTATTTTTAAAAAGTAAGGATTGCTTTGTTTCAGAAATGCATACCAACTTTTGTTACATGCACTATTAGAAATAGGTAAAAAAAATTCAAAGCATTAGGCACAATAGAAAAAAAAGCGTTAGCATTTTAAATAAAGACAAACTAGCTATTTTATCTTTCTGAGATAAGTAAGTTTTTTAAGTTTTGATTTGCCATAGGGATGAGAATAAAAACGAACGTAAAAGCTATCATAATTCTACGTCTTTTAAGTCAAGAGCTTTCAAATTTTGTGCGGTTATAGAAAAGCATACAAAGGAATAATTTTGGCTAAAAAATATTAAATTTGATTTTTCGACCGATTTTTGTCAATTGAATCGTACTGTGTCGCCTTAAAAATAAACCAATATTTTTAAATTTCTACATTATATTAGAATAGCATAACTAGAAAAAATATTTTATAACAACAGTGCAATTTTCGCCTGTAAAAATTCCCTCAGAATCAAATTTAAAAAAAAAAACCCCGAAATTATTCAATATTGTACGACTTTCTCCAAACGCTTAAACATAATTTTAACATTATTCATATTAAATTGCTCGTTTATCAAATTTATTTTCTAAAAATTAAGAAAAACAAAAACTAAATCCACGTCTTGTAGTTTCGCATCAGACATTATACTAAAAACATCATCCAGCAAAAACCTTTAAGAAACCTAACAGAAAAACATAATTCCACTACAGCCAGAACAAATGTTCTACTAATGTAATTTTCCAGGATTAATAATCCTATTTCCGAATTAGGAATCCCTAAATGAAATTTCTAATGCTTCCCTAACCGGATAAAAAATGACGTTAAGCTGAAGTACGTTTTTCCTGATCTCTTAAACTATGATATGGACCAGCGAAGCAAAAAGCAATGAAAGCTAATAAGTTCTACTTACTAGTGATTATATATATATTAGCAATAGAAAGATAGAAAAAAACATAGTTTCTGTAAAACATAATAGTCATATCAGGAAACTGTTTCAAGATGAAAATAATATAATCATAACAATTAAAAAAAGTATAGTTGTTTTGAAAAAGAAGAGTAGAGTTGAGGGGAAACTTAGCTGTTTTATTGTATAGATAGTTTTTATATAAAATCAGGTATGCTGTTTAGATATGAATTGGCTTAGAAGAATTTTTAAGTAACATGTTTTTTAAAAAAGTAAAATTCATCTGAAATTTATTAAATGAATAATTTTTTACAAACAAGTAATACAAAACAAATTTTAAGTCAATTCCTACTAAGATCAACAAAAAGAATTATTTTAAAAAGTTACTTTTTTATTAAATAGTTGCAATTAATATAAATATGTATATACATATAACAGAATCAAAACATTAAGTGGCAATTAATTTTTATTAATTATCGATAAAGTATCGTATTGTCATCCAAAAAAACCATGTTTATAAAATTTCAGTTCAACTAAATGCTTTGAAACGTGAGGGGAAAAAAAATCTTATAAAATTTTGGCCCAAACCGCTAAAAATGAAGCCAACGTGAATGTATCTGTAATTCTTTAAAAAATTAATTTCAGTCAATAATTTTGATTAATTTTAGTCAATAATATTAATTAATTATAATTAAATTATCGTATTGTGTTACCCAAAACAATAGTGTATAGAAAATTTTAGCTCAAATGAGCGCTTTAAAATGCGAGAAAAAAACATTTCAAGTTTTGACACGCCAAACATGATGCCAACGTGACTGTAGTTGTAATTCTTTGAATAATTAGTTTTAATCAATTAATTTTTGTTAATTGTAATTAAATTACCGTATTGTCATCTAAAACAATGGTGTATATAAAATTTCAGCTCAATTGAGTGCTTTAAAATACATTTTACCAACGATTGAAAATTTGAACAAGATAAATAGAGAGAGAGTGTGAGCTAATTGTAGGAATTGGATAAGAAAGAACTTATTCTTAAAAGTTCTTGAAATTGACTTAAATATTTCATTGAGAATTAAATCTGAAACCAATTAAATATAAAGTACTTTTAAAATATTTAAAATGTTTGCTTGGGATAATCATTTCTATGATGTATATTAAAAAATTGTACATTTACAAAATACATGCTCAAAACAACTAAAAGCATAGCAGAATTGTCCACTTTAATTTTCAAATGCTACGTCTGAATTTTCCTTTTTCCCAATTTACATGTTTTGTTTCATTCATCAAAAATTCAATTATAATTGTTTTGAGTTTTGTTCGTTTCTCATAAAATTCTCTTAGCAAAATTGCATTTTCCATTACATTACAAAATTACATTATCTCTAACATTACAAATTAACTTTTTCAATTGCATTATAAATGTACGTTTTCATAGAAAAACATATACGTTACAAAGCATTTCAATTACATTATACTTTTCTTTTTTGAACGTTACGTTAGTTTAATATCTTTTCGAATAATTATTGCTCCATCTCTAAAACTTAAGTATCGAAAAACAAAGTTGTTTTACGAAAGATTTATATTAAGTGCCCTTTAATCGATATCATTATAATTTTTTATAATTTATAAATCAATATTATTTTAGTTTTTCGGTAAGAGAATAAAAAAAAAAAAATTTTGCGTTTTTGATAATCGATTCAACATCTTATAAGAGGTACAATATGTAAGATAAGCTAACTATCATCTTTTCTTTTTGACGTGAATGAAAAAACAAATTTCTGTGTAATAGCTCTCTCTAGCAGAGTTACATTGTAAACTTTGAAGAGATTTTACTTTTGAATCATGTACAGTATACTCGCGGTAATTCAAACCTTCGATAATACGAACCTCTCGCTTTTTCGAAGTACATTCAAGAGCCAAAACATTATGACCACCCCTAAATTTTCCAGTGAACTCGCCTGGATGATGTGAAAGGCACGTGATCAGGTGGAAGTGGTATTTAACTGCTGCTGGAGAGTCTGAAGAATCATTCTTTCACTTACTTCTGTGTGTGATGGAAAAGGCTGAGGATCTAAGCGACTTTGCTAGAGGGCAGATTGTAATGGCTCGAAGGCTCCGAACAAATATTTCCGAAACTGCACGACTCTTGGGATGTTCGCTATCTACAGTTGTTAGTATTTATGCAAAGTGGATGAATGACGGGGAACCAGCAGTAGACGACATGGTGTTGGACGTCCACACGCTATCAAAGAAAACGGTCGTCGGAGACTGTCTCGCATGGTGAAACAAAACTGGAGCCAAACAGTGGCTCAGCTAACAGCCCAATACAATGTAGGGTCAAGTAGAATAATTTCGGAGTTCACTGTTCAGCGAACACTGTTGGATATGGGGATAGGCAGCAAACGTCCCACTCGTGTGCCTTTGCTGACCAAGCGTCATCGCCAACTGCGCCTGCACTGGGCTCGGAAACATCGCGACTGGTCCATGGATCAGTGGGAGAGAGTTGCCTGGTCAGATGAATCACGGTTTGTCATTCATCACGCCGATGGCCGTGTCAGGATACGCCGTCTTTCAGGCGGACAATTGCTCCCTCAATGTACAGTAGGTCATACACAGGCCGATGGTGGCGGTATTATGCTTTGGGGGACGTTCTCTTGGGCGTCTCTGGGACCCGTGGTTGTGGTAAGGCAGACCATATGAATGCTACAGGGTATCTGAACATCATTGCCGACCAGTTGCACTCTTACAGGTCCTGTGTTTTTCTAGCTGGAAATGGAATGTTCCAACAGGACAACGCCCTGTCACAAGGCTAAAATTGTGCTGGAGTGGTTCCAGGAACATGAGGCTGAATTCCAGTTAATGTCCTGGCCGCCTAACTCACCGGACCTCAATCCGATAGAACACATTTGGGATGCCATGGGAGGGCAGCTCAGAGTTCAAAGACCACCAATTCGCAATACCTCGGATTTGCTTGACCGTTGCTTAAACATCTGGTACAATCTGTCTCTGGCCATCTACCAAGGACTTCTGGCATCCATGCCAAGGCGGGTTGAAGCTGTGTTGAGAGGCCAAAAGTGGGCAAACTCGTTATTGGCAGGTGGTCATAATATTTTGGCTTTTGAGTGTATATGCTCAGTCCCTAGAAAAAAAATTTGATATTTCGAACTAAAATAATATGATTTGTACACTCATTATTTCGAAATAAAATCTGTGTCTGACCAGAGTATAACCCACGAAAATTCGAAATCTAATTAAACTCTCGACAATTCAAATGCTCATTATTATGTAGAGTCCTGTAGCAAACAGGTTAGAGCTTACATGTTTTGCGTTGTATTGTCTCTGCTGTCTCCCTTGTATTATTTAAAGGTACTTTTTAAAAATACCTTTAAATTATTTTATACAAATGTACAATTGTTGTTTTATTACATAGTTTCAAATTTAAATCTGTTAGAAAAAAATTCTTTTCGAGTATTTTGGGAATTTTTTCTTATTCTCTTGATAATTCGAAATTTTCCATTGGTCCCTTCATTTAAGTATTATCGAGAGTCGACTGTATTGACGTAGTAATTGATATTGATGAAATTACTTTAACATTAAAATAAATTTATTTTAATCAAAAATAATGTTGTGCGTTTATTTTTAATTGCTTCCGACTGGGTGGCGTAGTTGGTTTGTCGCTGGCTCCCTGCACGCAAGGTTGCGGGTTCAAACCCGGCCCAAATCGGTCGATTTTCATGATGCAGAAAATCGACAGCGGACATGTCGTATGATTGTGCGGCATGTAAAAAATCCCTTGAAGTGCCCGTTTGGCTTGGGTGCTCTCAGCAAAATTAAATTCCTATGTTCAATTTCGCATCGTCAAAGATCAGGTGCCTCCATCTGGGGAGGAAACTGGGCCTCAAAATTACTTGCGGCAATTGATGTCGCCTATACGGTGCAGCACTTAAAAGTGATACCAGCTCCTGGGGAATGAACTAGGTTTGCAAAGGTAAAAAGTACCAATATACGCAGCCCCATTAGAAAAAAAAAATTAATTGCCCATTTTTGCACAATGTCTCTTCACCAAGGAATTTATTCCTTCTATTCAGAGACGTTTAAAGGCTTAACACTTTCATCCTAATTTTAAACTTACCCAGTTTCTAACTGGGCATGGAAACTTTAAAAGCCTATTTGAAACATTTAAATTTTTCGCCTACTGACCAGTGTTCTTGCTCCAGTGACACAGTCCAGGATGTCAAGCATTTAATATTTGCTTGTGCTAAATTCTCTTCCGAAAGACGTACTCTCATGAATTGCCTACTAAAAAACAATATGGTGTGGCCTCCTCCTTTCTCTGCCTTTGTTCAGAGAAAATCTTCTTTTGCATCGTTTTGTGCATATATTAATAGCATTTTTTGTCGTATTGTTTAGATTGTAAATTAAAAATTTTTTGAAAATTTATTGTTATTTTTTGTGTGTTTGCTAAATTTACTGTACGTGTATGTATATGTGTATATTTGCAAGTGCGTATATATATATATATGTCTGTATATATTTTTAAGTATTTGTGTGTATGGATGCTTTTTATGCATTTGTACTTTGGAAATCTTATTCTGATCACAATGTGCTTCCAAACCTTCACCATTGTATAATTTTAATTACTGAACGTCTCCGTTTTTACATGCGAGCAATCTTGTATTTTCATCCATTCTTGTTTCTTTTTACCTTTTGATTCCCATTTGTGCTTGTATTCCTGTACTTAAAACTTCCTACCACTATGGATTGTGTATTCACTTTTTTTTGTAAGCCTTGTATACTTGTTGGCACACAAGGAGTCTACATAGAGTCTAAAAAAAAACAACATAAATAGATGTATCATGTAATTCCTACCTGTTTTTAAATTACAACAACGCAGAAACAGACCCCAAAAATTATAATGAGCTTATGTTTATGTTTATTATATTAGCTCAAGAATATAAATAATCTATTTATCCTTAAAAACTTGACTGTCGCAAATTATCTTTAATGCGTGCTAGATTTTTTTCAAGATTTATTTATTATTTATTCCTTTTCCATAAGAAGAAAAATGATTTGAAACAATACTTTCATTTTGTTTAAAAAAACCTTTTTAAATTTAACATGATGCAGGCTTAGAATTTTGAAATTTTTCTTACAACTATTTTCTTGAGTACCAAGTACAACTATTCAGCACAGATCCACTTGTACATACTAGTTAAAGATTTAAAGATTTATTTTTAACGCCGTAAGGTATAGTTAAGATAATATTTGACGTAACTATATATCTCGCTATTTCTCTCTCTCTCTCTTTTTATTTTTTACTCTTTTAAAGTATCTTTCAATCTGGTTTTAACTACTCTTCGAGAAAATTTCCACAGAAAACTTATTTTTTCAAATCTGTGTTTCTTTACGCTTTTAGTTTAAAATCTAGTCTGGAATGAAAGCATGTTCTTTAATCGCCGAATTCCTGAGAAAGAGAAAACTATTTCTTAAGAAATACTTAATTTGAAGCTCTTATCTCTTTAGTTTTGAAATATTAGAGATATAATTAGACTAATTATATATTAGTTAAATTAACGGTGCCAAAATTTTTAATTCTGTGAACTATATACGCTTCACAAAACCTGCTTTGAAGGAATATTTGTTCGAATGTATTTAATAAATAATAAATTTATATTTGAAAGTTTTTGTTAACACACTGACAGATCTTGTAACATAAACTCTATAAGCATGCGAACATTTTTTTAAAAAAATAATTCTTACTTCTTTTTGACAATCAACAGGTAAACTTGTAACGGGTCCATCCTCGAATCTTCCACCAATCCTCTTAGGTACAGTCAATATTTTTAGCAGTGAGTTCAGTTGAAAACCTTTCTTGGTGAAGAAGACGAAATTTAGGCAAATGAGTACTTGTATTTAAACGTTGGCATTAGAGTGGACTATGATGGTCGATAGTTGAAAGCGGAGATTGAATTGAGAATAGGACTGGAGGTCGTATAGTTAAGCAAGTTATCTAAAGAGAATTAAACGTAGGTGTCAAGAGAGCTCCAGTATTCAAATAAGTGCTTTTATTTATAAGTTAGTTGAATTAATCCTATGCGATTGATTTTTCGGGTTTAATGTTCAGTGCATTCCCTCCTCTTTATTGTGTTGGTTGATTAAGTAAAAGTAGTTATAAAAATTGTGTTTAAATTACTATGGGTAATCTTTGCTCGAACCCCCAAATACTAACGTCCTCAGGGACGTTACGAGCTGACGCTCTGAAAAAATTATTTTTAATGACATAATTTTCAGTATATTAGTCCTCTATTTCTTTACTCTAAGCAATTTGTTTAAATATAAGTATATTCAACAGTTGTAAGCACTTACTCTTTCAAGTGCAGGGCTATTCATAATTCCCTCAATGGGTTTGGAGTGCTGTAGTAAAAACAGTAAACGAATACAGCAAAAAAGAACATATGAAAATGAGTGAGTGAGGGAATATTAACGTCCCACTGTTCAGCTACACGAGGGCTTTTGGGGACGGTCCGCGTAATTTTGAAGCATGGTCAAGTGACGCGGATGACACCTGAGTTGGCACCCCCTCTCCTAACTACCACACCACACCAACGGGAAGACGTTTGAGCTCTCAACAGATTTAACGTGCATCGCTCCCATACACGGAGGGTCTTCAGTGGTACTGAGATCGAACTCATGACATACTAGCCACGATTCAATGCCTAGACCAATTTGCTATCGCGACCACAAAGAACATATGAAAGGATGTACAAAAAATCAAATTTTATTTACATATTTTACAAGTGTTCTTTATAGTAATCCTTAGTCACATCGTGACGGATCTATCCGTGACTATATTAACCCCTTGGGGACTCTTCTGGGGAAAAATATTTTCACTTCATGAATGATTATGTAAATGAAGTATATTATATAAATTCTGTTTTGAGAGTTGGCAAGTGGGAGTTAGCAAAGAGTAGCAAGTGAGTTGGCGAGTTAGTTTGTTAGTTGAAGATTGAAGGTTCGTGAAATTATAAGGAGATTTTGGAGTTAGTCCACGAAAAGAATTACGGAGAGTGGATCCAACGACATTGATTTAAGCAAGCCAGATAAAGATCACCTGCAAGATTCCAGTGTAGGATCCGCTGCATAAAATGTACAGGAATCGTGAACTTGTTTAATTAGAAGTTAGCTTATTAAGGGGTGACGTAGTTTACATTGAACCTATTTAATTTATCGTAGATTCAGTTGAGGGTCCGTAGTAGTATCCCCGTGTTTTAAATTCTCACCTCCTCGCTCTACTATTCGATCGCCTATCTTAATTAGATTGTTATTGTGTGTGATTGATATTTTGGTATCAATAAATTAATTAGATTGAAATCATGTCTGTGGAACATTCAGTTTCTCCCCCACACCTAGCCGGGTTTGCGGGTAGACAAGGGGTTTCAGAGGCAAACCGGAACTGACAGCATGACCTACATCAGTGCATTAATCCAGTTCCTACCTGAATCTAGTAAACATGGTACTCTCACCGTTATTGACAGCACGGGTTATCCTTTCATGTAGTTCTGCTACATCACTCGACAAAGGGGGTAGTGGAACTTGTGTCTTATGTAAAAGACCAAGTTTTCGGATAACACGGATAAGAAGGAAAGGATAGCAGTGTGCTGTCAATAAGTTGATAGTACCATATAGAGTAGTGTGTGGCAGGGACTGAACTATCGCATTGTTGTATGTCATGTGACCAAGCATTCACATATAGAATACAGTAGAACCTGCTTTTTAGCGGTCTTTTTTTCTGCGATTTTATTTTTGTGCAATTTGTTTTGTGGAATTTTATTTTTGTGCGATCTTTTTTTAATGCGGTATATGAATTTTAACGGCTTTGGCGCCACTGTAATGTTTTCCATCAATGTACCAATGACGTAACGGAGAATGTTAAGGTGCCCCTGCAAAGTCAAATTTTGCCATTGATATCTTATAAATTAGGTAAATACGTACTTTGCGGGGGTGTACGTTAAGCCACTGCAATGTACATATATACACTTCAAGAAGCTCTGTTCATTTGTTATAAACAGTCTCCCGACAATGCACGTTCAGTTGCTTTCTCTCAACTCTCCAACAATCTGCACTTGATTGAAGATGAAACTTTCAATGGCAGGGACATTATCAATAATTTGATAAATTTTGTAGACAGACGAGAAGAACCGGATTCTTTGAAAGCGGATGAAATACATGCAGGGATACAGGTTGCCAACAAATTGGGAAAGCATATTTTTAAAATACATACCAATTCCGAAAGGAGTATGTAATTTCAAAAAGAGCTTCGATCCCGCATACATGGTTATCGTGACATTTACAAGCAATGGAACAGCCGACCTTAGTCGCAAAAACTTATCTCTTACTTTATGGTGCCAAAAAATAAATCGATTGAAATTGTATTTTCAAGTGAAGAAAGCAATTTTAAAATTATTCATCAAAGGAAGATAAGCGCTTTGGATTACGATGAGTAGCATTGAATTATGTGTGTGCATTTTGAAAACTCCTCCATGTATTCAGTGGGAAAGTAAATGTTTTAAAAATGTTTTCATGTGTAATTTAACTATTTATTTTGTTATGGAAGTACTTTCTCATAAATTTCGTAAATAATTGGCTTATTTTCTAAGTGGGACTTTATTTATGCGGTCCTTCTTGACTGTATAAAAATTTTCTTGGGTATTTCCACGAATTTGTTTGAAATATGTAAGACTTTATGAAATTTTCGAATATTTTTTGGGCGTTTTTATAAACAGTCCCTATCTACCGCACAAAAACAGGTTTTACTGTAATTGTAAATGCATTTTTTATATTCTTTCAAAAGTTCTTTTTTGATGTATTCGTCTTAGTTTTTTTTTCTACAGAGCTTCGAAACCATGGAAGAAATTATGAATAGCCCTGTTTTTAAAAATACTTCAGTGTTTATACTGTTACCTAAGCAAATGTCATTTGTTGTTCTATGTTAATGCTTTTGTAAATATATATAATGTTTTATCCAATAATTCTTATTTGAATTAGAACCATGTATAATACAATGATTATAGTTTTGGGTTTGTTTAGCGTTTGCGTAATTAGAATCGGAAAAAAAGCACAAAGTTGTGGCATTGTTTTTGATACGTCTCTCAAAACGTTTTCTTTGAGGTCTATGAATTGAAAAAGACATTGGTTAACATAATAAAATTAAAAACACCTAGAGTGTGTGTGAAAGAGAGAGAGAAAGAGAGAGAGAGAGAAAAAAAGCCTTTAAACCAAATTTATGATAAAGTACAAAACGACGCATACATGTAAGACTGCATTGTAAATCGCATCAAAAACTGTATTGCAAAATGTTAATCCTCTGTACCCGAGGGAAAAGTTACTCAAATAATTTTAATAAGACATTCTTTAAAATATGTATGCAACAATTAATGATATTTTTCTCATAAAATTTAACTTTCCTGTTTAAAAACATCCAAAGAAAAATAAATTGTGAAATGAAAATAAGTGTTTAGCCTTTTAAAGTTTTTATAAACTCCTAATTAATCATGAAACAAAAAAAAAATGAAAAGTAATCATTTTGATAGAGCATCTTATCTTGACCCAATTTGCTTGAAAATTAAAAATTGTGGAGTTATTAATTAATTCTAATACAAAAAAATTAGGTTTTTAAAATCAATATCCAATTATTTTTGTTGTTCGTATTTCTGACCTCATTATTAAGCAATTTATTTTTATTGCTCATTTTCTGCTATTTTGGGGCAGTAAAATTTAAAACCAAAATTAAAGAATGTATGTGATATTTTTATATTTAACTTAAAATGTATCAAAAAGTAGTTTTAAAATGTTAATTAATATAAGTGTGTCTCATTCAATTCAATTACATCTATGAAGTAATATGACGCATATACAAAACTAAGAGCTATTATTTTATTGCATTTTAATAATTAATTTGTTCATATTTTGTTATTTAGGGTGTAGTTTTTTTTGCAAATGCCAAATACTTTTATATTTTTGATGTTAATCCTTCATGTTTTATTCAAATATATATTTGTAATCAAAACTCACCCATATTTGGCTGTTGCTGAATATAAATTAAGGCAAATATGCTTAACTAAATCAAAGTAAGCACTTGGCATACAGTGAAGTTATGAATAAAGTGCATACATATACAAATCTAGCATGTGAAACCATCATTCAAGCCGAAATTAAGGTTTCAAGGTGCAGGTATTTTACATGTATCCTGCTGATAATGAACAAGGAATAATTTGAATTTTACAGAAAACTCGAAGCACTAAAAAGACTTCACAATGCGTCTTTGTGCTATTATTTCTTGAATAAATTACTAACTACACTTTATGTTAAAACCCCACGACTCGTACGTAGTGAAACGAGCGAGAACTCAACGTTGTAGTAGGAGAAGTGGTCAGGACTGAGCAACAGCACATATTTGTTCATTAAAGATTCTTCCGTTGTTGATTTATGATATACGACTAATGTCATTTTCAAACGGTGAAACATCGAAACTCCGCTATTGGCACGGACAGCACCACCCATACAAAAACCAAAGTCGGATGAATGGAAGAAGATTCTGGGATACGCAAATGATACCATGTAAGCACAAGTGAACTATGTAGGAGAAAAAATGGCTTCTCAAACTCTGTATGAAAGTTAAGTTACTGAAAGGATTATACTGAAAGCCGGTTGTGCAAGATTTCAAGAGCCACTAACCACTAACATCGAGAACACGAATATGTTACCACACGTATGGCTTTTAGAATAATACAGTCACATCTCGGATCTTTAGTCAGAAAGTGGAGTTGCGTGCAGCAAGATAAGTAACCTCTTGGACAGTGAGATTAATTTTTTTATGAAACTCAAATAAATGGTAAACTTGAACTCAAAATACGATCACTCGCGGAATTTATAATACATATATCTAAAAATGAATACCAAAACTGACGAGTCTAATTTTAATTGATAGCGATTGACTACTTAGATCATGTTCATGTAAGGAAATTAAGTGGTCATTTGAGTATTTAGTTGATTTTATACATATTTTATTTTAGTTTTCTTTCTTAAAATTTCTTTAGAAATGTAGCAACTTAAAGAAAAGTATTGTACTTAGCAACATATTTAAATCATTTTTTTTTGCTAAAATTTATTAATATATATAAGGTGTGTCTATTAAATAAGAAGACTGAAGCTGTTATAGAAGAAGTAAACATGCGCCAAACACCAGGGGACAATAACTATTTAGATTGGAGCCTTCTCTTTTAAATGCAGGTTTATACTAATAATTAAAAACGGTATTCACATTTTTTTTTTTTTAAGGTATCCGAACACGTTGAAAATGACCAAATTCAGTCAAGAAAGATATTTTTGTTTTTTATTTTATTGAATAGAGCTATCTTTTGACTTTACGAAATTTGCTTTGTTTTATTTCTACACTACCTAGAGGCCAAGTTAGAATCAATTTTATATACTTAAAAAAACGGAATTGGGTTTTTGATCTACCAAAAGTGGGCATTTAAATTGCTCAAAATCTATCATGGCGAGTCTGATAACTCAAAATATTACGAATGTATTTCTATAAAACGTTTTGAACCTGATATTTATGTTATTTTCTAGAGAATGTACTAAAATATTTCTTATTGTATGAATACTTTTTGAGTTATGGCTTGTTATTTAAATAATGGTCTCATAAAAAATGTAACATTTCTTATAATGTTTACTCAATCAGCTCTAAAATTTTCAAATTTTAAAAAAAAATTAAAATTTTAGTACATTTTCTAGATAAATGCATATAATTTGTTTTAGTAATACTTTTGCTAATATATCTTTATTACTTTTTTCTCTAACTGTTTTGAAATTTTTCAAAAATATTGCTAAAATTTCACTCATAATTGCGATTTTTGTAAAATTCAGGTAATTTATTTTAAATTTTGATAGTTAAATAGATAGTAATATTTATTGATATTGAGTCCTGAAAGAGCATTTATAATGTTTTAGTATGCTATTGTGTTAAAAAGTACTCTGAAAGTGTCCAGATACCTTAAACTTCTGAAAACAATATTATGCTTTTGTTATGCATATATATCAGTTCTCCCCGTTGCTAATGAGCACATCGAAGAGCTAGCTCAAAACTGTTTGAGATCTCTTGTGGCTTTATATTTTACCTCTCTTCATCAAAGGTGCACTACGACATTTAATTTTAGCACGTAAATGCTAGTTTTTTTTATACTCTCATTTTTCGATCAGTATACCAGAAAAAACTTACAGAATATTTTAAATTACATTTATTTACTTTAACTATAACATTAAGCGAAGAAAGCTGTTTCAGGCACCCTACTACTTGCGCAAAAAACATTTGTTTTAAAAAATAAGTATTTTTTGGGATTTTTAAGATTTATTTAGTACATTTTAAGAAAAATATGCTAAAATTAAGAAGAGAAAAAGAAATTATCATTACTAAAATATGGAAAAATGAGTACGAAAAATAACATTAACGGAGTCCAAAAGTTTCTGAACAAAATTTTCAATTTTTCCTGTGTGATGTGTTGCTATGTTATTCATTTTTGAAATGACCTTCAGTGTGTAAGAGATATTTAAATTTTTCTACAAATACTAGAGCATTTTATCAAGGATATTATATAAAATTGCTAATAAAAACAGTAATTATATCAACAAAAGGGACTGTAAATTTTGTAATAAAGCAGTGATTGATAAATCTGAAGGCTAAATCACTTCTACAGTTATACAGAACTTACACAAAAAATTTCAGTTAATTATTTTCAAAACTCTTTGAGCAATCGCTGTCCCTGTTTGAGCATTTTCAAATAAACACATTTCGAATAAAACGCGCTTAAATTTATGTCATCTTGCTTTAAGTAATGGCATCTGCTTTTACTAAAACACTTGTAGTTTTTGTTCTAGTGAACATGGAAAATATTAAAAATGGCATTTTTATACAGCTTATAAGATGGCCTATAAAATAAAATCATACAGAATTTGTCAATTTTTGGCAAAATTCTCAGTTTTAGGGTAAACGGATACCTTAAGAGATGCTGTGGTTAATTAAAATTATCGTCCTTCCCAATTTTTAATTTAATGCTCACGAAAGCTCTAGTATTTAGTAATGGAGTGAACATTTCATTTGCTGAAGCATTAACAACTGTCCTTTTGTTCCCACTAGCTGTTAAGTTGTTGAAAATTTAAAATAAAGGTTGAATTGAGTTACTTCCTTTTGTTCCCACAATCAACAAATACAATTTTATTAATATTGCGATAAGGATTGTTTATTAAGTAATTTTGCAAATGTCTCAAGTTTATTTTCTAGTTTCTGATACATGAGCCGTTTTCTTTGAAAGTGGTGTAAGTCCATTTTTGACAAAAGTTAGTAAATTATAACATTGGATTCAATCTGCTGTGAGCTTTTTATCTTTCAAAATTTTCATTCTTTTGTCAATACAAATTTACGTAGATAATGAAATTACAAATATAATTAATTTGAAAGTGGTAAATATCATCATATAATATAAAATGAATTTAAACCATTTTCAAGGAAAATGATTCATATATTTATCTCTAAGAATGTTTACTTAATAAGTTGGATTTTGTCACTCTAGTTTAAAATTAGTGTTTTAATTCATAATAAATACATGTTATCCACAAACTAAAGTGGATCATAAAGTTCCTCTTAGATTAACGAATGCATATAATTTTCATCTATGAACAAAAAATATAAATGATTTTGATGTAATAATTTCATTTTTAATAAAATATTTAAATTAATAAGAATTGGTTCTCCATTACTTTTGCTTTCTTTTCCACTGAAATTGAATAGTTCGCGTTATAAGCTCTAGGAATACTAAAAGAAACTTAATAAGCATAATATTGATACAGATTAACTACAAATAAATTGATTAGTTACATCTACGATGGTATTAAGGTTACAATACTCCTAATGGAATAATTGGGAAAACAGCCCGAAATATTCGAGAAGAATCTCTCCAGAGTTTCCGACGAAATTCGTTGTGGTTTGATATCAAAATGTAAGAGAGTAATTCTTAATTGTTGTTGTTGTTGTTTTTTGTCCCAGATGGTGTAGCTCAGCTACACCATCTCCATAAAACCAAAAATCTCCAAAAAATCCAGAAATAAGATAAGATTTCCTAAAACCTCGTCATATGAAAAAGTCAAACAATTCAGAATAGGACTGGGAGAGGCCTGATCAGCCTCACCCCTAGGACATTCTGGGAAGACTTTCCGGCCCTGTTGAAAAGTCAGAGACTTGATGTGGCCACTAAAAATACGCGACAGAGCCGTCTGCTGATACCCAGGAATATTAAGTTGGTAACACCAACGAGGTTTTTTCACAAAATACCAAGGGTGAGCAAATTGCATTCAATTCTAACCTTTTAATAGAGGAGAGTTCAGCAAAAGTTATACAAGAGTCACCCATCAAAGTGTCAGCAGTGGCAGACTTGGCCAAACTATCGGCTATCTCGTTACCATTCAAACCAATATGGGAGGGGACCCATTGAAAATATATACAGTGATAGTTCTTAATTAAATTTATATATAAGCTGTCCTTAAATTTTGTATATGTAATGGTTTAACAGGGACTTCGCGTCCATGAAAGTCATGTTGTCATGGTCGCTAATTGAGTGTGATGTTTTCGCGTCGCACAGCTGGGAAATCTGCTTCTTTTTGTGGATAGGATAACAACGATTCTTTGTACACGCGCACCCTTAAATATTGCGAGGTTCTGTCTTCTGACATCACCTTGACAACCTATGACCTTGATAAGACTCAACGGCTGGAGAGCCTGTGAGCCTGAGACGAAAACAACAAAACAATCAACAAAACAAACAACAAACACATCAACAAAAAATTTATTTTAATTACTTTTTATTAAACGACCTGCGAGCCGAAAACTACGAATATAATTCGAGGTATCAGAAAGAAACCAGCCCCATCCCATCCCGGGATTTTCGTTTTACTCTGGACAATCGAGCATTTTCTGTATAGTATTGTAATGGCTGGATATGCATTAAATAATAAGTCTTGGAAATAGTTATTTTAATAATCCTGGTTCGTAAAAGAAAGTGATTACAAAAGAAAAGGTTTCAAAATATTCCGCCATTTTTATACAGATAAATTCAAAATTTTTGAAAAATATTCAATGATCTTCTGAAACGAAGAAACTTATGCGTGATTTTTTGTAATTGTATTCCCGCCAACCAAAAAGACAGTCTTAAAAGCACTGTACTTACAAAAGACTGCTACATCACTGTAAAACTTTACTAACTATCCATAAAATTCGTCTTTCAACCATAAGCTGAAAAAATAAATAAATGAACAAACATTAAGAAAAGCTATATATTCGTGAAGTATAAAGAAATTTTTTTCCTCTTCAAAATATATCTTAATGATTCCTTATTTCAACATACTGAGTTTCCAAAAGTGAATTGTACATTTGGAAGTATTCTATTATTTTCATAGTTTGAAATATCCATCATTTTAAGAAATTCCAGTATGATTTTCAACTAATGTATTCTATACGTATAGAGTTTTACTGTCAACTTAATGAGAGAGAAAATGATGTATGGAAAGGATTGAAATGATATGAAATGAATTAAAAAAGCACATTGAGATATGCTTCAGGAATATAGAAGAAAGTCCCCCCCCCCCGAATTTAAGATATATGATCTAAGCTATTTACAAATTGCATGCTTTCAAAGAAATTATTCCCTTGAAGTGTTTTTGCAGTAAGTCACACATATACACAATAAAGATTTGTAACTTCACATACACACGCACAAATTTTTGAATTAATAATTCATAAGTTTTATTTTTGAATCCTTTAATTTTGCAATTAAAAATCTTCTGCAGTTATTGCAAAAAAATATTTTATTTTAAAGAGGAATGTTTTATAAAAGTTCTTTTGACTGTTCTGAAATAAATACGTGGAAAAAGTATCATAGGTACATAATGTTCTGCTATATAACTTCTGAATGAATGCTATATAAATATTTTATCTTGATTGTTAAACAATAAAACATTGTATGGGGCATTGTGTGCTGCCAGATTAAATTAAAATACAAATAATTGTAGATTGAAGTTAATAAGAATTTTATTTATTTTGCGTAATTTAAGCTCCCTAAAAAGGTATTTTTGTATTTATTTTTATTTTTTGTAATTTTTTATAATATTTTTTTATCGCTCTATTTGAAAAAAGTTTTTCGGAAATATGTAATAAATCTTTTACGTACAATCGTAACGATGCCAACGCTCAAGATAACTCGCCAAGTTGGCAACCCTAATTCCGTATGTGTCGTACGCACCAAATTGACAACCATGTGCTTTGCTTCATGTAGTATCATCAATACGGTTGCGATAGTACATTATTGCAAACTCCAGCAGAAAAATGTCGCAACGATTGCTTGGACTGGAATCGTTGCGGGGGAAGAAAGGCATTGTCTCATACGAAGACTGTTTTTTACAATCAAATACTCATCTTATCAGAAAGCTGCAAGAACTGGAGGTTTATCAAAATATGAGGACTTTATCAATGAATTGGTAGACGACACAGTTTCAGTGATGAATTTAACTGAAAAGAAGTTCCAAGAAAAAATTTTGCGGATAAAAATAGGAAATAAATATAACTGCACATAATACTTTTAAATTACAGTTTTGCAGCTTGAGCAATGGGTATGCACAGTTGAAAATTTGTTGGAAGTTGGTCCACCATTAGGTACACCCTCCCCTAGTTAGTATTATAATATTATATATATATATATATATATATATATATATATATATATATATATATATATATATATATATATATATATATATATATATATATATATATATATATATATATACACAATAGTTATAAACCTAAGATAACTATAGTCATGATAGTGTAAAGTCCTAGCCACAATATTAGTATAGCAAACTCCTGGCCTTAGGAACCGGGATTGCAGGTTTAAACAAAGTTTTGCGCCAGCCAACCTTCACCTATATTTGTCAATACTCTGGGCCCGAGGGAAAGTAAGAAATGTCTAAAGGAGTTTAACTATTATTACAAATAAAACCATAATCTATTAATGTAAACGATAATATTATTTATTGCCATATATATATATATATATATATATATATATATATATATATAATCAAAATTTCTCTACAAGAGAGAGACATATATATATATATATATATATATATATATATATATAATAGACGTGGCCGTTGAAAGGTATTCTTTATATGAGATGGTTGATGAGGCATAATAAATATTATCCAAGAGGCAGTCAAGGGGTTATTCAAATCTGTTTAATTCCCCACCTTAAGCACATAAAACATTACAGGGACGACACAATATATACGCACACACAAACACAATGCAGCTGGCTACATATTTACGTAGACAAAATACAGAAGCGAAAGAGAAATTGGTCTCCAGGAATCTCGCTATTTATAGGCAGCTTAAATCACGTGATCTGTGTGGGTGGATGGATGTAGTTTAAAATCCTCTCGTTAGACGGCTGGTTAACTTATTACTAAAACGTTGGTCCTGAAGGGATGGACCAAAGGTAATTAAAAGTTATTAAGAATAATTAATGGGGATTATTACCGTTTCAGAGATTAGATAGTTGAAGGTATTAAAGTGACGATTGGTCACCATAGTTAAATTATAACTCAGATATTTAGAGCAGTGGTTTGATCCTAAAAAAGGAGGATCGATATTTAAGGAGTCTTCTCATAATTCACGCCTCTTGTTGCTTAATCTCCTATTACTCATATTAGGAACATCTCTTCTAGTTTGAATTTATAGAATTCTGCCTGTTGATAATTAGTGTGCTTAATAAATAGATTGGTAAAATAATATGGCTAGTCATCCTTCATTTCCTCCCACACCTCTAGGCGGGGTTGAGAGAAGATCAACCCCGCCACACTTGGAAAAATCTATAAAATAATACATGTAAACGTAAGTAGAGATATTGTGCATCATAAACCTAAAAATGAACATTCAACGTATTTACTTCCTTCTGGCATTTTTTAACCTAAATAACAACATGAACAAAAGCAAAATCTTTAATTAAATTCCTATTTTTTATGTGTAATTTATTAGAAGATGATTCTGCAACATTTTATAAAATGGGTGACATCGCTAGATGAGTTTCCTGTAATCATTAATTTACACTAGAGAAAGGAAAAAATCACTGCCACACAATTCTAAATTAATGATAAGAGAAACTCCCCGGGTTCTCATCTTGGAATCTTATACATACAACAGATCACGAAAATATATTAATTGCCTTATGCCTGTACATTACCTTAAAAAATACACGGCTTTTGTGTTAATATTTATGATATACTCTAAGATTATTTCTTACCGTTAGCCTAGCAAAAATAATATTTTTTTGGGTGAATATCATTGTATGTATAAAAAACATCCTCTAAAAGTCTTCCATGCACTTTTTTCTAGGTAATTTAAAATTATGGAACCATTTATATTCTGACTGTGGGAAAAATAATGAAAGAGTTAAATTAGCTCTAGAAATATTAGCTAGGTTTCAGTGTTGTGCTTTAGGAACTCATTAAACACCCAAAAAAAAAACGTCAACCCTAGCCTGTCAGACGATTATGCTCAGGAAGGGTCTGGTACAAACGATTTTTAGCACAACCCTAAGTTAATAAGAACCGTATTTATATATATAACAACAAAAAATTCTTGTTGTCCAAAAAAAGGACTTCAAAATTAATCCAGTTTCTTAATTTTCACATTGTCTCTTGGATGATAAATGAGTTGATAGTTCTAATTTATAATAAAAAGGTTTTTTTCGGGGCTTTTTTTGGTTTTTAAAATCTGTGCGTAACTCTTCTTTTATATTCGATCCATCCTATCTTAGCTCTTCTAATACTTTTTACTGTTTCTACTATATTTTTTAACTTAGAACTAGTCACTAGTAATAAACTTTTAAAGATAAAAAAAGAAGAAAGATATCGATGACATTTCAAAGGAGTCTGCTCAGTAGCTTGGAGGTAGCATACCCGCTTTGAAAACCCAAGGTTGATGATTCCATTCCAGCTGGAATAGATTTTCTGGATTCGAAAATCGTAGGTACGCATATCAAATGATTATGCGTCATGTAAAAGGTACCTTGAGAATCAGTTTGGCTCTGGTAATATTGGAAAAATGAAATAACACAGCAATATTTAGCATCCAACGAGATCTTGAATTAAATTAATTCCAATGTCCAAATTTAGTAGCAAAAGTCACCAGTACATGGCGCCATCATAAAATGGCTTTCACATTTGTGGACTTAACATGTCTGCAAAAGCTTAGTTGCCATTATGCAGCCCACAAGAGGGAAAAAACTTTTAATTAAGGTATTTTGTTAGAAATAACTTCATACTTTATATGTTGGGAGGGGATGTACCAAGAGATGTACACCCCCTCCTCTAGACAAGAGTTATTCAACCTGGTTTCCGCGAGTGATCACTGTTTGCTGAGTGAAGCCAGAGTTTTAGTAAAATTTTAGTTTTTGTAAAATATTAAATATTCTTAAATTATCGATTATTTTTTAAAAACTTAATAAATGTTTTTTGTCCAGAAAACTTGGAAAATTTTGTATTAAATTTCATTAGCTCCTGTGTGAATGTTTTAGTTCCATTGATTTTTAAGAAATACTCATGCCCATATACATATCTATGTAAATAAAATGTACTCTAATAAACTTAATTTTGTTAAATACATGGGGTTTTTGTAATATCCTTTAACCCGAAATTTTCTTAAGACGAAAAAATATTTCAGTTTCCTCAGTTTTGTGTTAACCGATTTTCACTGTATTATAATAACATGTTCTAATAAAAAATGCAGTTTTTTTTATCGTCTTTATTTTAAGTACCTATAACATGTCGATCTACTTTAAATATTACTTTAAGTTATATTCTTCTAAGGATTTCTGCATATGTTTCCCTAAAAGCGACTTTTAGTTTCAAGAGTTCCATAAGTGGATAAAGTTCGAAGACAACTGTTCTAAACAATATAAAGCAGTTACATATTTCTTCTTTCAGTAAAGTTGTGACGGGTCTATCAGCGATCTTTCTACTCATCTTCTTGGGGTAAAATTCTATTTAACTGTATGTTCTATTGAAAACTTTCCTCAAAGGAGAAGATTTGATTTTTTCAAATAGAGTTGTTCTATTTAAGCGTTGACATTTAGGCACGCGAGGTTAGTCGATGAATGATCAATTATTGAAAATTGGAGATTAAAAGGGATAAAATTGTGCGGTTAAAATGTAGCATAGGGGGGCGATGTCAATTTCTTTTGGCGACCAAAATCGATCACCAAGTTATTTCACTTAGCGATTGGTGTCCAGAAACCAGAAGGAATTCGTTATCTCATTATAATATTTGTATAAAAATCAACAAATCCAAAGCCCTCCCCTTTTTTTTCACTACACTTGAGCCAATTGTGCTTAAGATTTACGACCGGAGGTTGTAAAATTAAGAAAGATAATTACAGCAAATTCTAGCGTAGAAACTCGGAGTGCTCCAAGGGTAAGGGGAGTAGATCATATTTATATGTTAAGTAGCCTTAAGCTGTGCGATTGCTCTTCTAAATAGTTACTAAGTGTATTTTGTACTTTTAGTTGTGTTGATTAAGTCAAAATGATAATAATTTTGAGTTTAAAAGTTTTTATGGCTGATCTTTACTCGAACCTCCAAACTCCAACAACCGCTATTTAGTTGTTGCAACGTAATTTTTACATCGAGTACTTTCATACAATATTTTAAGTGGAGTAAATTGATACGAAAGATTAGATTTATAGCAAAATTAAGTTCAAATATAGAAATGAAAGAATTTTTTTGACATTTTTAAAAGGTTTTATGGAATGGCTTTACTAAAGATCATAGCATGGAATTGGTTTGATTCAAGTTTAGAAACAACACAGCAATAAAGAATGGTTGAAACACAAGACTATAAATCTGGAAGTCTCCTTTTAAGTTGGAACGAAAAAATTTTGAGGTAATTTTCAACTTCTAACTTTGTGTTTGATATGATATTTTCAACTAACAACTACACTTGTGATAAAATATTACAAAATGTTTCTTTACTAAAAGTCATTTTTAAAAAAATTTTAAAGATTGAAATAAATGATGCTCAAGAAAAGGAGCATAATAAAACGGCATCATAACCAAAACTTCTGGGAAAGTTACCAGTTGATTCAGATCCAGATTCAACCAAACACTTTATATAGAATTGTAGTTATTATTATATGTATATTAAATATGTATGATCATTCATGTCATCCTATATGCCTTTGGCCCATTTTGCAATTAGCTCGTGGTATAGAATCCTTCATAATAAGTTTCAGATGTACGTTGTGGCAGTGTCTTGCAATTTACATATTATAAATATTTAGTATAATTTGCGAAATGGGAAATGAGAGTAACCTGTTGCAGTGATGCCGTAGAGATGAAAATGACAATGATTACTATGATAGGTAGTATATATAATGTCCCCACAACTGCATGCGACTGTGGTAGCTTGTATGATTGAGCACCAGTTATTGGGAATTGTGGGTCATTGTTTCAGTTTAGGTTCAAATTATTGCCATGCAGAGAAGGAGAGTCAAGTGTAGATTTAAACGCAACTGGACTTTAATACTGTACTGTTTTGGTGGGCGCAAATTTAAAAAAGAAGTACAGTTCAATTGTCATCTTTTTTATTTATTTTTTATCATGAAACAAAGTCGAGGTTTTTTTCCATTATTTCTGATGTGTACTCTTGCTTTTTAACCCTTGTTGTATTTACATTAATGTAGGGGTGTATTTTATTTATACAAGTAACTTTTCTTTTTGTTGTCTAGGGGTGAGTCACTATGTCCAGGATCTTGATATTCAAAGAAACAAGATGATTAGAATAAAATTATTGTTTAATGAAACATTAGATTGTTTACAATTAAGTACTGATTAACAAACTTCATGAGTTATTTCACGGAGCATACTCTCAATTGTCGCTAAGCCTATCGACAACCACGTTGACCGAAAACGTGACCCGCTAAGCCTATCGACCACCACGTTGACCAAAAACGTGACCTCTGGCCTGTAAACCGGAGTCTGTCCCTCTCATGTCTCTCTCGTTCCCCATCGCTCTCGTTTTTGCCTCCAAACCCACCGTTCTGGGGGGGAGGGGTGATGCATACATTTGCTGGTAGCGCTATCTATTGGTGAGGTTCACTGATCGGAATATTTTTATATTCCCTAATACTTTAAATCCTACATTAACATCATATATATTTTGTTTTAGTACATGTTAAAGCTCCGTTAGGTGCTCTTCAAAAAGTTCCATCCATAGGCGTGCGGTATCTCTCAGATGCATCACTTCATACTTACGTTTGAAGATGATTTAATCCTTTTATTGATGAAATTTAACATAAAATAATATTTAAAATAGAATCAGGAATTGAGATATTTATTCGAAAAAACATCAAAAAGATAATGGTTGGTTATCACCGTATCACCAATGTTTACTTTTTAAGATGCCTTGTTTTGCAGTTTTCACAAATCACCTTACATTGCTCAAGGGACATGGATTTTTCGTATATATATATATAAAGCATTACAAAATTTTAATAATCTTTTCTTGATGTCCTGACAAGAAGGAATAGTACCTTACTTTCCACGTTCTTGTTGATGTTTCTCTAGACTTTTCGTCTTTAATGGGACATTGTATATCAGATCCTGAGTCAAAATGAATGAGGCACGTGAATGTTACACAAATACTTTCTTCGCAGGTGATAAATATGAATTTTACTGCTTAAAGCACCTCAGGGCCCTTAACATATTCTGTGCATTCGAAAAAAAAATCCCTCTTCAAACCAATGTAACTTAGCAATAAAACAAAACAGTTATTTGAAATTTTTATCACATGATAATCATATACATTTACATTATTTCTGAAATTTTCAGAGAGTTTGAGAAAAAATTAAAAAAGTTATAAAGAAATAAAAATTGGACAATTTTTTAAAAATATTAAAATTAGTATTTTACACCGCGCAGGATTCTGAAGTACAACAATGATCAAAATTTACAAAATTAATTTTACTTGGTACAAAAATGATCCCTTTCGAAGTTATACTAACTTTTAACAAATTTAGAGAGAAAAATATATTTTTTAAATACAAATATAACAAAAATTATAAAAGTTTAAGAAAAAATAAATTATAATTGAAATTTTAAAAAAATTATATTAATTTTTTTAAAAAAAAATTAGTATAAGTTATAAAGAGTCTTATTTTGAACACTTGTATGAAATTTCAGATTGACATCATGAAAAGTTTCTGAGTAATCCTGCGCGAAAGCTAAAATTTGTTGTTTTAAGACAAATGAAGTTAAAGAGACGAAAGGGGTAGGGATTTGTTTAAATTTCACTGGTTGTTTCTCAATAACTTCAGAAGTTTTTACAGAATCAACAAAATTTTGATATCAAAATGCTCAGAAATGTTGAGGCTTTAACATATATTTTTTTCAAAAAATTGAAAAATTTGCAATTTGATGGTCCTTAGAGACCTTAAACGCATCATACAAATTATCATAGATACATTAATTAAAATAGGAAACCTTCCAAAAATAATTTTTAATGAATAATAATGCTTGAGTGTTGCATATTTTTGGCTAAAATTGTATTTGTTTTGGTATATTTAAAGAGAAGAAAGAGAGAGAAATTAACAAAAAATATTAGAAATTTTTATTAGAATTTTAATTGTAGCTTATTTTTTAACATACGATAAGTATATAACTTACTTAAACCATTTTAAATAATTTTTTTCTTAATGTTTTAAATGGTAATTGTGTGAATGTCTTAAAAATTATACAAAATGTACGTAAATTTAAATGAATTTACCTATGTCTCTGTATTTGTTTAGTTCATCTAAATTAAATGTATCATAGACCTATATACTCCTTAGGAATGCTTTTTTTAAACTAATGTTATAATAAGTTTGTATGACACAAAGTCAATGTAAAACTCTGTTTATACTTATCTCACTCAAACTGTAAAACTGTAATTTACATGCATTATGCAGTTCTTTTGTTTTCAATATATTGTAAGAAGTAAAAAAATTAATTTTAGATTTTCACATCTCCGTTTTTTAAATTATATCTTTAACTACATTAAATTTGTTATACGTGTTTATAACTGAAATTTTACATGGTTTATCAATCCTTCCGCATATTCTGTTCTCAATTGTTCTTGGTTCGATTGGAAATAATACAAACGCGCTTCTTCAATTTTCGTTGTTATTGTTTCTTGTGCCACCTGATCTAAACTGAATCAGATCCAGACTCACGAAATTCATCATGGCAAGGGACTAGATGTACGCTTGTCGTTAGCCGTAGCCTTGAGCACTATTCAGGTGACAGTACGATTTAGCTCAGTTCCGCCTCAACTTTGAGGGAGAACAAACACCCTGACTGCAAGGCCCTTCCATCTCTAATTAAGGAAATATTTAACACAATTTAACACTCTCTCCCACAATTTAAGAAATGCTATAATAAGGAAATATTTAATTATATATATCTTTCATAATGAACAAGATATAAATATGAAAAATCTCACTATATAAATATTTCTACATCAAGTACCTGTGCAGCCTTTTTAATAACTTGGGCTTTTACAATATACACAATGAATATGGTTTCACTATGCACAGAAATTAAAAAATCAGCTTAAGAGTTATACTTTAAAAGCATTAACACTTTAATTTTAACACTCGCTCTTTTATTTCGTTTCTAAAGTAAATGTAAATTTCACAATTTTTCGAATAAAATGTAAGATGTTCCTTTATTATAATTAACTACTGCACGAAACATAATTATGCGTTTAAAATGAATGTTTCAAGTTAATTATTCTCACTGACATACATTCACATGAAAGTCTGGTTAAAATATTATAATACGTTAACTGTGGCTTAACATTCTGTTCGTATTCTTCTGTTACGTCATTTATCATAGTTGCTTCATACATTTAATTCTCTTTCAAAGCATGCTCAAGTAGGATTGTTTACAATTATACACCGTGAAAGTTAATCTGCCTGAAGTTTTATGTTCCTGAATCCGATACACTTCTATTATGTGAAGGAAAACAATTTTCTTAATTGTGTGTGGGAAGCAAATTTTTAAGTTCCAGGAAAATGCTTCTTTAATCCTGGAGATGAGTAAAATCTTCGTAAGACTTGTTAATAATAAGAAATATAATATACACTCTAAAACGCCTAAAAATAACATCAAAATTTTCTCTTCTAAAAATCCAAAAATCTCTTACAGGAAATGATTGTTAGAATATCTTTAAATAGAGTATGAATTTGAAAATCTAAGTTTTCTGGTAATTTGTAAACTCTAGAATAAACTCCCTCTTAAATTCATGCAGATCTTTTAAAATTCTTCTTGTTGTCTTTTGCAGATTATTTACATGTTGGCTGACTTTGGAAGACGTCATTTCAGAAGATTTTCTACTAGTTAACTATAGATGTGTGTGTGAATTTAACATAAAACATTTTTCCTTTTTCTGTAATTTTTTAATGAATAGTTTTAAGTAGGAGCCTTTTTTTCATTTAAATGTTTTCCCTTTCAAGTCTTTCATTACGCTTTCATAAATGTGTTTGTTTTGATATATATCACTTCATTACTTGTCACTGTAATTGTGAAAATAATAAAATTTACTTAATGATTTACTTCTTCCACGTGATGTTTTTTGTTTCTGTTTTAGAGCTTTTCAGAATAGGTACTTTTCAGAAAGCACATATTTCTTAGTCACTGCTTTAGATTCGCTTCTTAAAACCTATATTATACTCTTACTGAAATTAACTAGCCCTATTTTTGAATTAAAAAAATTATGTAATTTTAAATAATTATAGAATTTTTTTAAATGTAAAAGACAGCAAAAGTTGGATCCTTTCATTTTAATCAATATACATATGCACAAAGCAAACCCCTTCCAGTCTAATATTTTATCAAAACTCGAAGTTTTTAATTAAAACTCGAAACTTTTTTTTGTAAGTATAATGAAAAACACTGACGAAAAAAGAAGGTCAACACCAAGAAAGACTTATGTTAGATAAATGAAATTCGGTGGGTGTGTTTATACATATAATAGATGACAACGATTCAAATTTCGCACTTCACACTTTAGTGTGGCGTTGATAGCGCCATTCAGAACTTGCAAATCAGGGTTGCTTTAAATGCATGCTGTAAAGTTCGTGAGCATTATTTCTCTGTAAAATTTGACGTATTGAGCTGAAGTTAGCCAAACATGTCTAAGAAGACGAAGAAGCAATTATCAACAATTCACAGAGTTTGTCCAAGTTCGTGTAATAGAACTACGAGAAGGTAGTTTTTCTATCAGCGATAAAGCAAAAAGACTTGGCCAGAATAAATCACTGTGTATGATTGTTGGGAGCAGTGGTCAATGGATGATACTCCCCAAAGAAAACCGTGTTCTCGGCGGCCACGTGGCACTACTGAGAGGGAAGACCGCGTACGGCTGTGGCGCATCGTACTGCGTCTGCGGCAAAAAATCTAACTACAGATTATACCACAGTGACTCAACAAACTGTTAGAAATTGGTTAACTCAAGGACAGCTCCAAGCCTGGTGCCCTGTAGCGTGTATTCCACTGACTCTAAACCACTGTCGCTTGCGACGCCAGTAATGTCAAACCAGGGTTCATTGGAGGACAGAGTGGAGATCTGTTGTGTTTTCTGATAAAAGCAGGTTTTGCCTTGGAGCTAGTGATGGCCGTGAGTTGGTCAGAAGGTGGCCAAGGGAAAGCCTGCATCCAAACTGTCTGCGGCCTAGACATACTGGACCTACACCTGGAGTCATGGTCTGGGGAGCAAATTCTTATCACATCAAGAGCCCTCTGGTGGTTATCCCAAACACACTGATTATAAATTTGTATACGTCATTCTAGGAATTCTGTCTATAGTACTGCCATTCATGAACAGCATTCTAGGGGAGTTTTCCAACTTCATACCACAAAGTGACATTCAGCACCTGTATGACACAATGCATGCACTCTTGCAGGTTTGCATTCAAAATTTTTGAGGTTACACCGGCTATTAATGTAATAACATTTCACATCTGAATTGCGTTTTCTAGAGCTTAAATTAACCTATGATCTTGAACATTTAATCAATTAAACATGTTAACCAGACAATTGCATTGTCCAAAATTATGCTGGAATTTTTTTCCTTCAGTGTATTTCTTTGATAAATGCTTTTTTTTTCATTTCAATTCTTCAAGTTATATTTCTCCATTGCATACCATTATTATGACCAGTTGCATAACGGAGATGATTAGGCCTCCCAAAAAAGTCAGGTTTTGGGCCCCAAGCCGGATTTAACAAAGGGTATATACTAGGCATCAGTTAGGATTTAGGTCCCCTAGAACCCTGGAACTCTCCGCAATGAGGGGGTTGCGGGGATGTACGTTACGCCACTCATTATGACGTAGCTAAGTGTACATGTGGCTAACTGTGGGTTTCCCTTCCTTTTTACGTAATTTATATTTTTAATAAAATTGTACGATATTTAAAAAAAAACTGATCACATAAATCTTAGGGAAACTCATACACAAAAAAATGAGCACTGTGATAGATGTATTTCAGTTTTTTTTTCGGGGGGGGGGGTAATAACCTGGTTATATTAGTTCAATTGTAATTCTGTTGCCATAAAGTAAATTAGTCCTAACAAAACTCGCTGCATAATTCAAAAAGAAGACTTACGTGACACGCACAATTAGTAATGCTAATTCTACAAAAATTCGTGATTTGTTCTTCAACAATATAGCTTTGCTGGATTCTTTCTTTGCCCTTTAATTTAATGATCAAACGTTATAAGTTTCTCGCGTTTGGGTCGTGAAAATGCTGTCGTAAGCTTGTTTTTTCATTAAAAATACGTTTTGGAACAATATTAAATAAAGGTAGCACTTTGAAAAGCAACAAGATAAAAAAAAAGTAGTTAAATCATATTTTAGTGCATGCCTTTGTTTATCGCCAAATTAATGAATTATTGTCGCCATATTTTGTAGATGCCTATTTCAGAAAATCGCGATATTGGCTCAATTTTGCGTCAGTCTTTTCCTCCGTCGCCAAAAAAAGAGAAATAAATTGGGACTTTAGCAGAAAAAAGGGCAAATAAACATCAAAATTGATATAAAAATTATAAAACATCAGAATAGATAAGACACGAAAGAAAAAATTTTATATATAAAGAAATTAAACAATTCTAATATTCGATTTCTTATAGCTTTTTTATTTCACAAAAAATTAGTAGCTTAATTTACGATAATTTATAGCTTTTCCCCTTTTTTTAGTCTCAATTTTCTTCTGTAAGTAATTTTTTTTGTTTTGTTATGCAGCCAATTTAAAATCAATCAATATGCTCCAACTTGTGTATAAAATAACATTCTAGTATTTATTTCATGCCATTCTAAGATAATATTTTAAAAAAATGTTTTAAAGTTATGATATATTTAGCCCAATAAAAAAGATACATCATAAAAATAAGTAACTTTTTTTAAGATGTTGAAATATTCGCTCTTAAGATAAAAACTTCATAATGTATTAAACAACGAAACATTTAAGTAGTAATTGTTTCATGTCACACACACATAGAATAAGTACATCCACTTATAAATATCATAAAACAGTTTTTTTTTAATTAGCAATATCTGATCGAACTTTGAAATTTTGCTTGGAATACATGGTTGCAGATTAGTATGTGTGTAAGTCAATGTTTAAGTTTAATTTTATATATTTAATACTTCGATATAAAAAGAAATCTAAATTGCGTCTTCAAGTAAAAAAATAAATTTAGATACTTCGTCTAGTTTTTAAGGTATCAATACACCTTCAAAACACAATTTTCGGTAAAAAAAATGTCGATTTCAGTTTATTTTTTATAAAATATTAGTTTTATAAGAAAACAAACTGAATTAATTAAGTCCCATATTTTAACTTTGTTTGAATTCTCTCCCACTTACCTTATTCACAATTTGCTGTGCATGGTTTAATATAGATTGCCTGTGGAATTTTGCAACCAGGAATTGTATTTATAACGTTTTCACAAAAATGTTTAACATTTTCCATTAACGCAAAGAATATCTCAACTTAATATCTCTCATAATATCATAAAATATATCTTTTTTAAAAAAATTATCGTGAAATATTACATGTATCCTTTTGACTGTTTATACAGAAAAAAATTAATAAATTCTGCTTTAAATTGTTTATATAACTAAAAAACGGAAATATCTATGACTATTTAGGACGATTTTATTTTTCAGCGCTCGAGTGATGCACATATTTAGTTCAGGCCGGGAGTAGCCTAGTGGTTAGAGCATCCGACTAAAGACCGGAAGGCCTGAGTTCGATGCCCGATGCCACCAAATACCTTCTGAGTAAACACAGAGTACGTGCTCGTTAAATCAGTGGGTCAGAAAGTCTTGTGGGCGGTTGCAGCAGAAACCACGGGTGCAGGGGGCTGGAGAATATTTCCCTCCCCTCTAGGGTTATGCCTAAATTGTGGAGGTGGAGATAAGTGGTGTCGCTATCTATCGTGTATGAACAGAGCCAAATCGTACTGTCACCTGCATGGTACTCAAAGCTAAATAGCTAATGACAGGTGTACACCTAGCCACTTGCCACGATGAATAGAGTGTTTAGATGAATATATATACAGTCGTATTAACAGTCTCCCGACAGATGCACGTTCCAGTTTTGCTTATTCTCTGTTCAACCCCGGAACAACAGCCCGCGCTTGATTGAAGACGAAACTTTCAATGACAGGGACATTATAAATTATTTGATATATTATGAAAGCGCAAAGAAGAACCGGATTCTTTGAGAGCGGATAAAATGTATGCAGAGATACAGCTTTCCATCAAATTGGAAAAGCATTTTCTTAAAATAGATACCAATTTTGAAATGAGTATGCAATTTTAAAAAGAGCTTCGATCACGAATGTCTGATTATCGAGACATTTACAAGCAACTGACCAACAAACCTTTTTCGCAAAAACTTATCTCGTACTTTATGGTGCCAAAAAATAAATCGATTGAATTTTTATCTTCAAGTAACGAGAGCGATTTTGAACTTATTCATCAGCGTTTTGATTATGATGAGTAGCAGTGAATTATGTATGTGCATTTTGAAAACTTCTCCAAGTATACAATGAGAAACTGAATGTTTTTAAAATGTTTCCGTGTGTAGTTTAATTCTTTATTTTGTTATGGAAGTACTTTCTCATAAACTTCGTAAATAATTGGCGTATTTTCTACGAGAGACTTTTTTATGCGGTCCCTTTCTATCGCACAAAAAACAAATTCTGTAGTATTTCCATAATGTTGTTTGTTACATGTAAGAATTTATTAGACTTTCGAATATTTTTTATGTACGTTTAATTTTATGCAGTCCTTATCTACTGCACAAAAACAGATTTTACTGTGTTTTTACTTTATTTACTGTGCTGTATTTCTCTCAGATTTGTGCGACTTTTCACAAAAATAACTTTGCACCTCATGTTAAATCACTTGATATTCATTTTTGGGTGCAACTGTATTTTAATCTGAAGATGTATTTAAATATAATTAAATTAAAACTATCAAATAAAACACAGTCTCAAAGATAAACTATCAACCCCCACCCCTTACCGCGGGTGGCTGTAAAATTATCAAACGTTTACCGGTCCGCCACGAGAAAAGGGTTGGGAACCATTGCTTTCAATTTATTTTATTCAATACAAATTAATAATTGTAATAAAACACAGCTCTTAAAAATGCAACTGAATGTGCATTTATTATTAAAAAAAACAAAGTATTATTTAATTTAATTGGAACAAATAAGTCTAGTCTTAACAATACTTCTAGGCAATGATAGCTAAGCAATTCGAATGAAGAAAAAATATTTTAAGTGTAAGAATATTAATTTATTCGAGCATAAAATATTTGCGGGGACATTGGAAAATGGAGATCCTCAAGGTAAGCTAAATTAAAAAGAACTTTTACCATGACATGAACTATTTCCGCTTAAAATATCTCCTTGTTTAAAAACTATAGGACGTCTAGAATTAAATATAATTTTACATCTCGCACAAGTTCTTCCTCAAGTTAACGAATGAATGACTAATAAAAAGAGAAAACAGCATTTATGCGCAAAAGTGAGTGGCGTCATCAGCCATTAGAGAAAAGAGTTAAAATTAAACTCCAAAAAGACCTCGCCAAGTTTTGAGTCCTTTGATGTGTTGCTAATAAGGGAAAATTACTATAATTAAGACACGGTTTTGTTTTCTGCAGTTCAAACATGTGAATGTACTTTTAAACTTTCAATAGAATTACTTTTACTTCTTGCCATTTTCGTTATGCTTATTATTTTTACTTATTTGAAAGTTTGCTTCTGGATGATAGTTCCGTAGTAACACTTTTCAAAAGTTTTTTTTTAGAAAGATATTAGATCTTTTCTCAGAACTTGGATGTGAATAATTACCCTGGTGTTGTGTGTAATGATACATTTACTATGAAAGGGAATTATTTATACCTATTTTGCCGTTTTAAAGTTTCTCAGAATTTACGTAAAAATTTATACTCTCTTGTGTTTCTTTACATTGTTACTGTGGATGAATTGAAAATCTACGTGTATAATTATTTGTAATTTTCCCCCTTCTCTTATGGCGTTAATTGATGGAAAATATAACATGAATTTAATAATATGTGATAAAAATATCTTCTATTACTAATTCAGTACTCAAAACATTTTTAAATGTTCTCAGAAGAAAAAAATATATCGATAAAAACATAAATAGGCAAATTTGAAGAAATAAAATGATGCAAAAAAGTGATAGTATGTTATACATATACAGGGTGCTCCAGGATTATTGGGACAAATTTAATGGGAAGGTAGGGTATCACAAGGATTCATATTTGTACAGCAACCTAAGGTCGGAAAAGTCTTCGTTCGGTGCTAGGTGGCGTTGCACTCAAGAACATTGGAGAAACAAACCTGCATTACCGCAGATATTTGAGCTGTCATCACACCCGAAGGGGAGTATGGAACGTTTTAAGAACACCTAGCTGGCAGATGTGTACCTGATTTACGGATTGACCGACTGAAATGCACGAGCAGCAGAAAGATTGTACCGCGAAAGATACCCACAGAGAGATGAACCGAACCGTCGGATGTCACACTTTGTGCTCAAGAGGTCTTAAGACGTCACTGGCTTTCTTTAACCATATTTTCTTCTAATTATGCCTGCGAGTCATTTTTTTCAGAGATAAATATCATTAAAGACTCGCTTAGAAACCATTTGGCAGATAACTCCAACTCAGCATGCATTCTGCTAAAAATAACATCTTACAATCCTAATATAAGTTATTTGTTATCCAATCAGCAACATCAGAAGTCATAACAACGTTTACTTTAATTTGAATTACATATATAACTAACGCACTTACAACTATACAATGCAAAAGGTATTTTTTCGTAAATAAAGAACTTTGTGTTAGTGTTCAGTTTTATTATTTTCCCAATAATCCCAAATAAAAAATTTTTGACGGCACGTCTGTACCTCATTAAACACTTTTTTAGAAAAAAATGACGCATTGATACATAAGGGTTCGCCACCCCGGTATAATATGCATATTTCCGTATATAAGTACTAATCTATACAGACATTCACCCTCAAAAGTCTTGGGGGTCGATTGGGCAATCGCGACCGGCTTAATGATGCCCACCCCTCCTCTAACGTGTAAATTACATAAAGTAAAGACGTAATCCTGTCAACAGCAGTTATTTTGGGGTTTTTGTTTCTGTTTTAATGGGGGGAAAGAGGATGTTAAATTATATTAAATATTTACAGATAATGCATAATTGGCAATTTGAAAGAAAATCTGTAATTTTTTAATTCAATAGTTATTTGAAAGAATGAAAAATTAAAATAACTTTCTCATCACACATGTAAATGGACATTGAAAAGCACTTTTGAGATATAGTTAGAGCTAAAATGCAAGAGTTAGTATTCGTTATTGTTAAGATATTTTTAAAAGAGGAATTTCGAAGATAATTTATTACCAGGTGTCTAAAACCGAACACATCATTCACAAATGTACTCATTAACTTTTTTTGCATTTGTTTCGGTGTTTTTTATTCTTGTGTGTGTATGAGGTGCATTATTTTCATATTGATATTTATACTTTCAATTATTTGCGTTTTATATGATCTTATAAATATCATTTATTTATTAAACAAATTTCAGGTCATTGTCCATCGGGTCATTAGGTAAAATTATTTATCGAAAGAAATGTTATTTCAACATACGCTGGAGTGGTGCAGCTGCATTTATGAAATGTATTTATATTAGAAATTAATAACTAATTGATAAAACTAACACTATTAATGCTAACACTAAAACGTTTAACATCTGCCAAAAAATACCGATCGAGGACTGTTAACTTTTTTTTTTCAATAGGGCTGTGCATTGGTATTTTAAACCTTTGCAGACATAGTACATTCCCCAGGAGCTGGTATCACTTTTTAGCGCTGCACCTTATAGGCGATACCAATTACAGCAAGCAATTTTGACGCCCAGTTTTCTCCACAGAGGGAGGCACCTGAGCTCTTGGCGATGCGAACCAGTTCTAGGATTTAATTTTGCCGAGGGCATCCAAGCCAAACAGACACTCTAGGGATCTTTTACATGCCTTATAATCAGACGACATGGCCGCTGTCGATTTTCTGCATCATGAAAATCCCCCGATTTGGGCCGGGGGTCGAACCCGCAACCTTGGGTGTAGAAGGCCAGCGACAAACCAACCACGCCACCCAGCCGGTTAACAACTGGAAGAAGGTGATTTTTAGTCATGAAACATATTAATTTGTCCAGGGATACAAATGCAGTATAGTTAGAAGTGATGGTGAAATTCTGGTCTTCTAACTATACCAGATCATATCCAAGAATCGAAAAACACCCTTCCAATCGGATGTTTTGGAATTTTTTCACAACAAATGACACTGGAAGCTTAATTCCTCTTAAAGACATGATGGCTTTTGTGAAATACATAGAAATGTTGCGCAGTAGATTGTTCCATTTAAGAAAATATTTGATGAAACATTTTAACGTGACTTGGCTCCTTGTCACACTTCAAAATTATTCCAGACTTTCAGGCGGGGAAAAAAAAATAAAAGTGCTTGATTAGCCTGGTAATTCAACAGAAATAATTCCTATTGAGAATTTATGGCATATTCTCAAGAATCATTCAGCTAACATGAATTGGACGACAACAGAGCAAATTTTAAAAAGTGTTATACAAATGTGGTTCTACACTAATGAAATCAAGAACATGTACCGTACACTAGAGGAATCAATGCTAAGACGTGTTAAAAAGGTCATTTCTGCTAAAGAACATACTTCGTACTAATATCGATATTTTCAGTCTATTTAAGGTATGTAATGATTAAAAGCTAAGGGTCTTGAAAAAAATTTTTTTTTTCTCATTTGTCCTAATGAATTTGAAAAATTTAACACTTAGCATGCTGTTGTGCTTGTTATTTACGAGTATATTCAAATACAAATGACTGATGGTGAAAATATTTTGATTTGGTATAAAGAAAAATTCCTTTGTCTCAAAAACAAATGTGTTCAATCGAGACCTATCTGTGACAAGAGAGAGTGAATGTTTATTAACGTATCAGCATGAAGCCACAGGAGTGTTAATGGGTAGACGGTTCTAATAATTTTGAACCACAATCAAGTGACGAGGACGACACCTATATGGCGCTCCCTTTACCAAATTACCACACCGTGCCATCGAAAGGACTGAGCCCAACAGATTTAACATGCAAAAGCCCCTCTATACTTTAGGTCTTGATTTCACTAGAGCTCCAACTCAAGACACGGCGGACATGAGACCGTGACCATGACCACGCTACCGTGGCCACTACAATGACAGAAGGTGGTAAAGGCAGTAAGAATAAAAATATAGGCTTTTTAATTAATAAAATAAAATGAAAATGATGATTATGTCTTGGTATTTATTATAAATTAACGAAAAGTATAATTTATCAAGGAATAGAGACACCAAGAATTTTATTATAGATATTATTTTCTCTTATACATTTTGTGAATCTGGTATGTTTTTTTTTATTATTTTGAATTATTTTTACTTCCTTTTTAATTTTTAACTAATTCACTGTAGTTAAACGTATATAATTCAACAATCATAGTCTATATACAAGTTTTCAATATAAGTTTATGTTTGAAACATTTGTTTAATTAAACATATACATTTTGCAAAAGAGCGCAACAAAAATATTATGAATCGTAGAAGATAAGATATTGTTTAAAAAATAGCTCTTTAGTAAAACATGATTGTGTTTCATAAATGTTTTACACAAGAGAATTATTTCAAAAACAACAAGTAATAAAAAAATTTTAGTCAATTCCTACTTAGATCAATAAAAAGTATTATTTTAGTTACTTTTATTAAATAGTTACAATTAATATAAATATGTATATACATATACCAAAATCACAACATTAAGTGGCAATTAACTTTTATTAAATATCATTAAAGTACCGTATTGTCATCCAAAACAATTGTGTATATAAAACTTCATTTCAACTAAATGCTTTGAAATGTGAGAAAAAAAATTCTTTCAAAGTATTGACCCAAGTCGCTAAAAATGAACAACGTGGCTGAATCTATAATTCTTTAAATAATTAATTTCAGTCAATTAATTTTGATAAATTACAATTAAATTATCGTATTGTTACCCGAAACAATAGTGTATAGAAATTTTCAGCGCAAATGAGCGCATGCGAGGAAAAAAAAAAACCTTTCAAGCTTTGACACAAGTCGTCAAAATGATCGCTAAGTTGTCAAAAATGATGGCAATATGGCTGCATTTGTAAATCTTTGAATAATTAGTTTTAATCAATTAGTTTTTATCAATTATAATTAAATAAATGTATTGTCATCCAAAATAATCGTGTATATAAAATTTCAGCTCAATTGAGTGCTTTAAAATGTATTTTATTAACGATTGAAAATTTGAACAAGATAAATATATATATATAAATATATATATAGTTTATTCTCTCTATATAAATATAGAGAGAATAAACTAATAGTAGGAATTGAAAAACAAAAAAAAGTAAAAATTCTTTACAATTTTCTTTACAATTTTACAATAAAATTTCGTCATTTTTTTATAAACAAATTAGGTACTTTTATTACAGTGCTGTGAGATCTGATTTACTCTCTATACATAAAAATTCTGTTTTCATTTTTAATGGGAAAAAAAACCCTTCTAAGGAGGATATTTATAAAATAAAACAAAATTATTTCTTATCTTTAAAACACGCTTTTTTGAAAGTCCTTTCCAAAATTATAACGTTGCAATAGATTGTACATTTTTACATTCCCTCCAAATTTCATCTGTTTGAAGATCCATCATTTCCAGTATAATTTTCGACTTTTGTATTCCGAGTATACAGAATTTTACTGTCAATTGGGAGATGGATTTATAGAAAGGGATAATTTAGAAGACACTGATACATGTTTCAGAGTACAAAAGAGAATATTGTAAATTCGGAATGCATACTTCTTATTGGAAATTTTATGTATAAATGGTTTCTCAAAGATTTATTAACAGTCCCTGTTGTTTTCGTGACTCTGAGAAGTTCTCTGAAACTTAAAAAAATCTTAAAAATCAATGTTTTAGAAAAGATAAAAAACTTCGTTTTTGTGAGCATTGTTTTTTTTTAACCAGCGCAGATCAACTACTTTAGTTTTCATTCAGTGTTAATGCAACCGTAGTCACACTCAGTTGAACACTCGCATTAGATATGTCAGCAAATTTAATCAGCAGTTGTAGCTTACGCATAGTAAATATTTTTTTAAATTATCTATTAGAATTGAATTAAGTTTGTAGTGTTCTCACCTGAACGCCCAAAGGTGCGGGAAGATTGGAAGGAACAGTAGCCATATTTTAACAAAACAATTTAATTAATTCACAATATTTATCACAACTCAAATTCAATCGATCAGTATGAGATGTGTACCTAATTAATAACTATACGACAGTTAACGAGGTAAGCGAGATATGAGAAGGTTTAATACTAAAGACACTCAGGACAACAGCTCTGACTTCTTAGCTATTTAATCTAGATTCTATCTCCAGTGACAATTCGTCATCTTAAATAAATCAATTATCAAACATTAAATATCCGCGATTCACATCCAATTTGATTAATCTCTGCTCCGATAGCAGTCTATCCTATCTCTCTCTCTAACCTGAAAACCTAGACTACATATAGTAGTCTTAGTTAACATAACCACGTCTTCTTCGAAGAAGAGAAATTTTATAGTAAAATAATTTTTAAAGACCAGAAATTTCCCAAAAAGACTATGTGTAGAAGAAGCGTGGATAGAATCGTCACAAGTTCTATGTTCAAAATACAGCCCTCATCACACCATCGGAAAAAAAATCCACTTTTAAAAAATATTTGTATTTAAAACATGCAGCCTTAAAAGAATATATGAACTGGGGTTTTTTCTATATAACACATTATTATACTTGCAATTCAAATTATTCAATTATTTATTAATAATATATATATAATTATTGGATTATAAAAGAATTTTCTTAATTGCACCACATCAAGTTTGATCTAAAACTTATACTTGTCAACTCCTCACAGGAGTAAAATCACCTTATAACCACCCAAAGATGAATTACTTTTTAATAATTGAAATTATCAAAAGTGCAGGCCTCCAAACCCAAGGATAGTAATTAAATTCGTAAATTAAAGAATTCCTTAGATTTCAGATTAAATTCTTTATGGTCAGATCTTACACCCAAGCTAAGGTTAACAACTCACAATTTGGTGGTGTTTCAAAAGTTGAACACTAGATGACAGCATAATCTAGCATTTTTGAATATACCACCTATGAAGAATCTTAGATATTCCATCTAAATTACAATTTGCGATAAAAAATATATGACGTATGCATCAAATAGCACGTCACCTCAAATACGACGAATAAAGAAGTATTTATTAACAATAGAACAGAAAATACAAAAGGAAATTAAGAGCATACGTATTTAGCACATTTCGACTATTTAGCATTTATCAGAACGCAGAACCAATTAGTTTAACCCATCTTTGTAGAAATCAGGTCCCTGTCTATTGAGCCAGGTCTCGGTAGAGGCTTTCACAGCACATCAGAAACGATATGCTGCACGCTACCATAGCTCAATCCCAGCTCTGACTAGATTTCACACAGATTTTGAATCATTTCTTCAATTCGTAACGAGTTGATTTCTGTCGTTTAAGATCTTGGCCAGCCACTCCTTATCATATTACGGTTTTCGACATCCTATCTGCCTGATGAAAAGAGTGACACACATATCGCTACATTTTGTCTCCTCATTGCTTCTTCACCATAAACTTCCACAATTGAGTATTAATGCAAGATGTGGACACATTCTTTTCTCATAAAATATTAAATCATGGCTCTTACTGCCAAACGAGACCAATTTCCTAAGCGTCTTGTCATTTCAATCACCCTGAACCATCTGGGAACTTTCCTACCTACTAGCAAACCAGTTGTATGACAAGTATTGCCATTTGTCTCCACTCTGGGGAAACAAAATTTCTCCACAGTAAGCACTTTTCAAATGCTGCGGCTTACAACCTTTTTCTGATCATCCCTCGTATATCCTAGTAAGTTTGTGTGTGACGTTCTATCATCTACTATACTAACACCTTGGGGACTATTCAGGGGAAAATAATTAATTCAACCAACCTTCGCCGACCAAGAAAGCGTGATTATGTAAATGAAGTATATTATATAAATTCTGTTTTCCGAGTTTGTGAGTTGGCACGTAGGAGTTGGCAAGTAGAAGTTAGCGTAGAGTCTGCGAGATAGTTTGTTAGTTGAAGATTGAAAGATAGTGGAATTGGTAAAAGGTCTTGGAGTTGTCCAGGAAAAAGATTACAGAGCGTGGATCTTACGACATTGATCAAGCCCGATAGAGATCACCTACAAGTTCCAGTGTAGGACCCGATGCATAAAAAGTACAGGTATTGTAAGTTTGATTAATTAGAAGTTAGCTTATCAGTGTGCGACGTAATTATATTTGAGCGTATTTAAGCTATCTTAGATTCAATTGAGGGTCCGTAGTATTATCCTCGTGTTATAGAATCTCACCTCCGCGCTCTACTATTTAATCACCTACCTTTATTAGATTGTTATTGGGAATTACTGATATTTTGGTAACAATAAATTAATTAGATTGAAATCATGTCTGAGGATCATTCAGTTTATTCCACACCCCTAGCCGGGTTTTCAGGTAGACAAGGGCTCAGAGTCAAGCAGGAACTGACCGCTATCGCAAGTTGCAGCAAAAAATTTCA
>BMAO01016922.1:0-76313 GCA_019973975.1 Trichonephila clavata | reverse complement strand
AATTTGTTTTAAATTTTGCATATAGCTCTGAATTTAAAAAAAAAAAATATTTTATGGATAAAATTAATTTATGAATTTCATACATTTTGCACTTTCTGCCAAAGACCATTGGTTTCACATTGTAGCCTTTGTCCTTATGTTCTAAATACTCATACAGGTATAGCATATCACTACATGTGTTATGCTAAATTTTGTAAATAGTCATTTCGAAAACTATATAATTATGAACAACCTTTGTAAAAATTTTACTCTAATGAGAAAACTTTCAAAATTCCTTTCAGAACCAGCTATCTATAAATTCTGCAGTAAATAATTTAGATGACTCGCATATCCTAACATGTAATTTATTTGAAACAACACTGTTTGAAAGGCATTTTCACTCACATTTTGTAACTCAAAGACAAGATTTGATAAAAAAATTAAAAAGTTGTTTATTTATGTACTTTTACACACTTTCCTATATTTACAATGATAATTCAATATATATTACACTAAAACATAATCTGTTCTGCACAAATAAGGATGGAGTTGACTATAATATGGATTAGATAGTGTTTATAAAAAAAAATTTCACTTATATTCTTGTTTATTTTTTATGTATATATGTATGTGTACAATTTCCAGAATAAATATTTCAACAATATGATTTTGGTTTGTTTTATTTTTCTTGTTAACAGTGATAATTGAAAATAAAATGCTATATAATGTAGAAAAATGGCTAGATTATGATTCTGCTGCTCCTTGGGATGTTATTTTTTCTTTTAAATGGGTGCAGAAAACTTCTCTAAAAACTCTTTCCAGTTGGTTAAAAACTTGTTTATTTTAAATGTTTTTTAATGCAAAAATCTACTGTTTTAGTTGTTTTTACATTCTTCTAAGGACTGAAATTTTTAAGTATTTTAATTTAAAAAAAACCCATTAACTTAAAAACTATAATATTTGTTTTCTTTGGTGATAGGAGAGTGTAAAATCAGTTGATTTAACAAAAAACGATCTTAATTTTTAATATAGCAATGCATTTTCTTTATTTCCATGTGGATAGATGTTTCTATTTAAACAAAACAATTGATATAAAGAGTACTTACACACCTGGGCCTAATGAGTGTTAGTTTAGTCAAAAGGTTTTTTTCTTCAGGTTACATAATATGTAAAAAAGCTATTTCTTTCTGGCATTGTTTTGAAATTTTTACTTAGAAAAATCTGTTATTTATCATAATGTTTCCTAGATATTTCTAATAACTTATTATTGAAGGGCTGAATTTTTTTAAATAAAAGTTAATTTTCTGCTTGTATATGATTTTAAGGAAACAATATAATGCTTCTAGAGAAACATAAATATAAATAATGAATCAAATTGCTTCTGGAACTAGTTCAAAATGCATACACATTTGTTTAACTATTACATCGAATTCATTTTTGCAGTTTTCAAAGATTTATATTTGCTGTAAAAGTTCGAAGACATGCAGTTTGTGTGATCAAATAATAGTTGCATTTTTTTTCTCGAAAAGTAATATTTTTGTCGATACTTGCTTATTGTCGCCACCGTATTGGCGACATTATATAAAACGAAGTACATGGTTGCTAATTCAGCGCGTAGGACACATGCGAAATCGTTACTGCCAATTTGGCGAGTTATCTTTAACTTAGGCACTTTCGCGATAATATGCGAGTACCTTTTTGTTACACACAATAAACGTAAAATGAATTTTGATTTCGAAGTTAAGTGTAAAAATTTCATGAAATGAAAATAAAATAATACGTAAGATGTAGAAAGTGAAAATTTACAACTCAGGTATCACATTTTAAAATCCCTTAAGATTTGGGTTAATAAATATTTTTCTGTTAAAAATTCATATTAGATACAACAGTACCGAAAATAAATGCTATACATACTCATTTTATTGTTTTAACTCATATTTGATACATTAACAAATTCAAATATGAGTGCATTATATACTCATATCGATCTTTCATTCTCAAAAATTTGATCCCGTAACAGGTTCAAAAATGAGAATGTACTTGTGTCTCCATATGAGAATATGCGATTCTCAGATTTGAGTAAGCGTGCATCGGAGCTATTTTGAGAATGTGAAGTACTCAAAAGTGAGCTGTTTGCTCTCAGTTTTGAAGATCGTTTCTCGCAGTGTAGCATATATTAGGTAGCCTTCAACGGAAGAAGAAATTAAATTAGTACGAACAAAATCAGTAAAATATCCAAAACAGGTTAAAAAAAAAGACCTATATTGAATTAAACTATGATGAACAGTACTGAAAAAAAAATTAACGCATCGTGTCGCCAAAATTGAATTTTTTAAAAAATATTTTCCTCAAAAATAATTGTAATTTTGATGTAAAGAACCAACAAATATGTTAATACAATGATAAATATCCATAGTAATGATTGAGATACTTATCATATAAGGATAATACAATGCGTATAAAATATTATAACATCGAATCGAAAACGTCGCCAATTGGCTCGATCTGCCACCAATAAAGGAATACTATTCCTACGCTTATTCAAACGTACTAATTTTGCTAGCGCATCTTGAAAATTACTCTTCTCTTATAGTTTGTACTGTTCTCGCATATGTTCAAGCACAATAATCTTAATCGAAGATTAATATTATTTTAATTAGTTATTTCTTGTGTATTCTTCTTTTATTCTGTTGTGAAAAATGATTAAAATTAGGAACTTATTTTCTTCGAAAGCGAACGCAGTGAAGTATTTCCAAAAATATGGTCTAATACGTAAGTACCCAAAAGACTATGGAGCTTAGCGGAATAAGAAACGCAACGGAACTGCAAGACAACATATATAGATTCGTACTTATTCGTATTCATAGAGTGGCGTCGACATAAGTAAAACTCTTTTCTCCCGATTTTGAACGCAACTACTGTGTTTTGGTCATCTAAATATTGCAGTTATTAGATCTTTCGTTTATTTCATGTGTACACATGTTTTTTTTAAATGCAATATTTAATTCTTCTAAATCTACGCCAGTTTATTTGTATTCCACTATAATCTTAGGCGCTATTAAAATCATGCCAAACCGGCTATAGACGGAATGTAAATTTTTATTCAAGATGGCTGTCTCGCGAAATATGAAGAATAAAAAAAATATTATTGAAATTTGATGAAGCAACAGAGAACTGTAGAATTACAACCATTTAAAACAATTTAAAAAGTGGAAGAAGAAATTCCCTTTATTTTCCTAGTAAAACGGCGCAGAAAAGTAAAGAGAGAAACTGATTGTGAGGAATTTCAAAATGACGATAAAAAAGGAAATTAAAATAAGCGAAAGCAGTAAAAAATTAAAAAATCAATCAATCAATCATTTGAGGCCCCGAAAGAAGAATTAAATACCAAAAAAGCGACTTTATTATGGAAAGTGAAGAAAAAAAAATAGGAAATCACATTTATTAATAAAAAAAAAACAGTCGAAATTAGCTAATTTACTACCATTAAAAAAAGAATTCTGCCCGACAGATTTGTCATTATGTCTGTTCGAATTCACCTCATAAGATCCACAGTAAAAAATTCGGCCACGCAATTTATTAGTTTTTTGAGAAAAAGTTGTTGTGTCCTTACCAGATTTATCACATTTCTCATTGGACGAAATCAGTAAAATCTTAACTGAGGTACGAAAAAAGAAATTCAATCCCTTAAAAAAATGAAATTGACCATAAGAGCGAGGTCTAAATTTTAGTATATTACTATTTCTAGTATGCCGTGGCACCTTAAGAGCTTGAAGATTTGAAATGACTTCTGATTGTACGGACTTAAATATTTTGTTTTTATTTAATTAGATAAATAAATTTAACGTGCAGTCTTCAATAGCTCAATCACTTTTACTTAAAAATATGTTGATAAAATAATCAAATATATACCACTACTGAGATGCATCAAAAACTTTTTTTCATTTAAAACTTTCTAAAAATAACTAAAAACAAGTTCAAACTCACTATTACTATACGATAGCTAATCGATTATATCATTAAAAACTTTCTAAGTAAAAAGAGTAGAATCTGTCATTTTTTTCATTAATATAGCTTTACCTTGTTTTAGGAAACCGTCGTCGCATAGGAAGCTCACGTTTTTATTGTATCCATTTACCTTTACCCTGTCTTTGGAGACCATCTTCATTTAGGATGCTGACTCTTAGCTTTACCCTGTCTTTTTTACTGACCGTCCTAATTTAGGATGCTAACTCATAGCTTTACCCTGTCTTTGAAGAGCGCCCAAATTTAGGATGTTGACTCATAGCTTTACCCTGTCCTGGAAACTGTCCTCGCTTGGGAAGCTCACGTTTATTTTGTATTCGTATACCTTTACCCTGTCTTTGGACATCATTCTTCATTACGAATACTGACGCATAGCTTTACCCTGTCTTAGGGAACCATCCTTGCTTAGGACACTGACGCATAGCTTTATTATGTCTACAGACACCGTCTTCATTTAGAAAGCTGACGTATTTATTGTATCTACAAAGCATTAGCCTGCTTCCGCTCACCATTTTCGCTTAAGAAGCAGACGTTTTTATTGCATCGAAATCGCCTTACTTTGTCTTCGGGATATCGTTTGCAAATAAATTACTGAATTATTTTTTGTTCATTTTATTAATAAAAATATGATCATATTATCTTTCAGTAAATAAAAAAATTGTTAGGATTCAAACTGCAGAAACCACATTTGATAAAAATATCTTAGCTATAATGTCCTATAATTATTTGTTTTTTTTTTAAATTTTAAATCACTTTCAAAAAATAATTTACCTATTAAGCATAACAAAATATAATTCCTTATTTGTAATTAATATATATCTCGCCACAAAGTATTATCGTTAAGAAATGTCTGGAATAAAATTGCAACAGTACATTTTTTCCCTTCAATTATAAAAGCATCTTAAGTATTTCTAAACACAGACATGTTATTATTCTCAATAAAAATCTCTTCATTTTTGATTCCTCCAAATAATTTAATAGAATATGGAATGTGACTGCAGACAACTTTAACAGGACTAGACTTTGCCATTTTGTGCAAAAAAAATGCAGGCATATATACGTATAAAAATATCTCCGTCAGAAAATATGCAATGGAAGGTGACACTGAGCCCGAATACAATTATTAACGACTAAATTACATAAATATTAAGATAAAAATCTTTAGAAAGATATACTGTGTGAGAGAGATTTTTTCTTTAGTGTGTGTGTGCGTGGGGTGCTCTATATTAATTGTTATAACTTCTTACTAGTTCTATTGCGAAATGCTGAGTTAGTGTAAAAATATAGTACAAAGCACCCCACGCTTTTACCACATTGAAATTAATTTTCTCGTTAATCATTTTATTTTTATATTAAGAATTATTGTTTTACTTTATAGTTCAATTCACTATAAAAGCGTGTTTTTTAGTTCTTTTTAAAAAACTATAATTTATTTTTCATTTTTTGAATCGATCTACAATAAAGGTGTGTTTTTCTTAGTTTTTTAAAGTATCATTCACTGTTTAATTTATCCCTGAGTTTGATATTTGGAGCCAGGGGGAGGGGAGTTACGTGACTGCTGGAATTAGTCTTGCTCTTCAATGGATATTAATTAATGGGTCTGAAGAATTTTTATTCTCTCCATTTACGGAGCTTCGGATGAGTCCCGTATAGTTATATTTCAAATATTCCGTCTCTATGGATACAGGTCAAACTAATAAAAGTGTATCAAGAAGAAATATTAAGTGTCAATCGCATTATTACCTTTTAAACTTATTGCTAAATGTTAATTCGTATCATCACTTTTAAAAGTATTGCTTTATAAAAATAATAAATATTTAGCAGTGCATGTGGAAAAAAAAATATGTGTTTTAACGTAAATTTTTTTTCACATGCACGAGTCTTTTTTTTATTTCCATTTTCAGAAAAACTAGACAATTGTTCATATTATGTTAAGAAATTGCTGACGCACCCACCCTCCCCTAACTAACATAAAGAAGACTTTTTGTTTTTTTTTCATTTGTATTAACAACAAGTGTATTCGTTTTTAGGGTTGCACCTTAATCTTTTAGTCGCTTAATCTGGAATTAGTCGCCAAATCTGGAAATGATACACGGAATTAGTCGCCAAATCTGGAAATCGTTATTCCTGATGATCCTGATCAAGACAATGGAACCAAATTATGAAATTGCTGTATTGTCATCGGTCCTTGACAAATGTGCAAAATTTTGATTTAATCTGACCTTCTAAAGTGGGTAAAAATCGAGTTCAAAGATTCCGTTACATACAAGTGAAGTTTATAAAAGCGTGTTAAAAAGCGTTTAGAGTTTGCCAAAGTTTATCAAGTGAAGACCAATAACATTTGTACAAAAGTTATATTTAGTGATTTAGTGAAAGTAAATTCAACATTTTTGGCAGTGACGGTCGTCACACTGAATGGAGGCAGCCCAATACCGCTGAATCCAAAAAGTTTAAGTCCTACAGTTAAATATGGTGAGGTGGCTCCGTCATGGCTTGGAGCTGTATAGCTTCATCCGGGATAGGAAATTTAGTTTTTATCAATATTGCATTGTGTACAATATGGTTTACTTTTATATATTTCGCAACAATCTAAAAAGTGCTAACAATTTAAGTTCAGATGTGTGTGGGGGGGGAATACTTTTCAGCAGGACAACGATCCCAAATACAGGGAGCGTAACTTCAAAATATGGTGTCTTTTCCAATGTAAACAGTAGTTATACACACCACCGCAGCCCCCTATCAATGTGATTGAAGATCTGTGGGTCTCACTAGAATCAGCGGACCAAAAACACAAAATTAGAAGCAAAACCCATTTTTAAAAAAAGGTTTCAAAAAGAATGGAGTAAAATATATTTCGATATCACTCAAAAGTTAAGTCGAATCGGTACCACGACGTTTATAGACCATTATAAAACCCAAAGGACATACAACTAAATATAGACACTTTCTTTGTATGAGATATATTGATAAAATTTCATAGGTGTATTCTCAATTTTTTTGCGGTAAAAATCTGCATATATTTATTTTAAGTGCTTCTGAAACTTATCATTTTGGAAATTTTCCGTTGATTGTTATTTATTTTCTCTTTAAATTAAATGACTTGTTATTTGTAAAACTAAAACATGCTTGCAGTTCTTTAATATACAGGGTGTCCAGCCTTAATGTGACCCAATAGCTAATTCCCGAACTGTTCGGTTTAGATATGCACTTCCAATTTGAAAAATGTTTTAAAAAAGGTAAAGAATGTTTCTGCGTGCTTTTCGAACCAAAAAACCCATTTACAAAAAAATTACAAAAACTAAATTTTTATACGGTCCCCAGGTCCTATCACTTATATTTAGGAAAAGTTGCAGTACAAAAAAAACAACAAAGTAAACACAAAAAGTTTCATTTTATTACGGTAAAAACTGACCGAGTTATGTCTACATAAACTTGAAGCATCTGAGTTGCTCAGAAAAGGGGGTCGTATATAAATTGAGTTTAGAGAACAGTAATTCACTATCTACAGAAAGAGCAAAAGAAAAACATCATAGGAAAATAAAAACATCGTAGTAAACATCATAGATTGACAATTTGTATTGCTGTATGGCAAACAATAAAAATTAAATTAAAGAAATACAACTTGTACCGAAAAGATTAAAATAGCTTGTTTTAACAAATAGTAGCAAAATAATACAGAATTTGCCGTTCAAATTATAGCATAGTGTAGAATGATGCGCCAATCATGAATCAGGGGCTTTATTATATCAGAATGACCAAATTAACTTAAATAATGGTGAAGGCACGAGGTGTGGCACGAGACAAGGGAATACGTCTATGACAACTCCCAGTTTTATACAAGCGTTGAATCGCACGGGCAATTGCACAATAAGATGGATGTCTTCGAGTGGGAAATTTAATGGCATAAGGTCTTGCCGCCTCTCTCTTATTTCGATTACACTGTCCATAAAACAGTACCATTTCGCAGTACTCTTCATTTGTATAAATCTCGTTCTCCCGTCCTAGAATTCGTAATATTAGAATACGACTGTATGCAATTGCAAGCAAATACACAACAGATTTTTAACGTTCGCCATGATCAGCAAAAACGCAGCAAATCAGACTGAACCCGCAGCATTTTAGTCTATTTTTTTGGAACTGCTTTTGAAATGTTTTCTTCGTCCAAAATATTTCATCCTTTCTATGTTTTACACGTACACAGAATAAATTTTATTTCTTAAGTACTCAATTATTGTATTATTAGCATATGCTTTTAAATTTAAAAACTATTTACATAAAAGTGGCGTGCAAGAGCGAAAGTTTCCTGGAAGAGTTCCAACTAATTTCACTTTGGAGATGGCCCCTTATTAGCTTCTTGAAAGTAGCTGAGAAAATGGATAAATTATATGATTTTCAAAGTTCCATAACTCGGCCAGTTTGTATCGTAATAAAATGAAACTTTTTGTGTTTACTTTGTTTTTGTGTACTGCATCTTTTCCTAAATATAAGTGATAGGACCTGGGGACCGTATAAAAATTTATTTTGTAATTTTTTTCTAAATGGGTTTTTTGTCCGAAAAGCACGTAAAAACATTCTTTACCTGTTTTAAAACATTTTTCAAATTGAAAGTGCATATCTAAACCGAACGGTTCGGGAATTAGCTATTGGGTCACATTAAGGCTTGACACCCTGTATAATATTTATATTGAAAGTTAAATTAATTAAGTCATTGTACTATCAATTGTTTGAGCCATTTTATATTTAAGATTAATATCCTAGTAACACAAATATCCCGCTACTATTCTGATATTACTCGTCAAATTTCATTAATAGCAATAAAAGTCTTATCCAGTGGCGCACACAAGGGGAAGGGGAGTGTCCCCGGGCTCGCCCTCCCCAAACCCTTGATTTTTTTCCCGATTGATTCTAATCCTACGTATATAGTACGTAAAATTTAATTAAGCATTTGTTACAAATAAGGTTCTCTATTGTATAAAAGTCTCTTAAGATCAGTATTAACTTATGCGTGGGTGAGTGAGTGAACATTAACGCTGCACTGTTCAGCTATGCGAGGGCTTTTGGCGACGGACCTCGCAATTTTGAACCATGGTCAAGTGACGAGGACGACACCTGATCTGGCACCCTCTCTCCTAACTACCACACCAACGGGAAGACGTTTGAGCTCTCGACAGATTTAACGTGCATCGCTCCCCTACGCGGTGGGTCTTTAGTGGTACTGGGCTCGAACTCGTGACATGCCAGCCACGATCCGATACTTTGACCACTCGACTACTGCGGCTACATCTAAAAAGGAAGATTTAAGATTTATTTTTGGAGGAATTCAGGAAAATAGAACATGGCGAAGATCAAATTTAGAGCTCTATCAGGCATATAAAGAATCTGACATTGTTAACTTCATCAAAATAGAACGAATTAAATGGGCAGGTCACGTTGTCAGAATGAACTAAGACCGCACCACTAAAAAAAGTCTTAAATGCTAAACCAATTGGCAGACGAATAAAAGGCAGGCCAAATCTTAGAATTGATGGCCTAGAAAAAAATCTTGTTTTGAGAACAGTAGCAGGAAGATGGCTGGCCTGAAAAAGGCTTCTTGAAAAAGCCATGGCTCACCCTGGGCTGTCAAGCCACTGAGCAAAGAAGGATTTGCTACTAATAATTAATTTTATAAATCAATGCTGATTATTTATTCAAAAAATTTGTACTGTTTTTTGTTCAGGAAAATCGACAAAATCAAAAGAATTTGTTGGGCAGCGTATTGGAACATGATAGGAGAAAGGTGGACTTTCGATCCTGGACTCCCCCACCCCCCTCTCCTTGAAAAATTCCTGTGTGTACCACTGGTCTTATGTATTATCAAAAGAGCTTATTTTTAATTTAAAGTAGTCTCTTGATCTCGCTTATCTATATTTCTTAACAATTACCACGAAAATCTTTTTGAACTTACCTTTAGAGATCTTTCTCCTTAACTCCTTTCCCGTCATTATTTATCTGTCTAAAACTCTCTTTGGTTCAAACTTCTCAATTTGAAAACTACTATTTTAATACATAGTCAAAAATTGTTCTGCATGAAAATGAAAAATTGCGGGAATTGAATAATTGTATTTAGAACAACTAATTAATACAAATGAATACTTGTAAAATAATCATGGTGAGTAATAGTATAATTTGGATTTTGATAACCAAAAAGCCCTTCGTGATCACTCCCTCTAAAAAAGGAACGGAAGGGGGGGGGGACCAAGTTTAGAAGCTACTTTTAAAATTAGAGCACACCAACAATTGTAACTTGTATAGCTTGCGTTACATCCCCCCTCCCTCCATCTTCATAGACTAAAATTCTGAAGACCTTAATTCTTAACCCTACGTATTGTAATACCTATCAAAGCTAACATTGTAAGATTTTTTTTAATTCTACTATCCAATGTGTCTCATATTCTTAATCTTACCAACCTTAATGTGAATATACACTTTTGATTAGTATCCCATTAATTTGAAAAGCGATTGTACCTGCACTTCTTGGTACACAATAAATCTTCGAATCTCGTAGCAAACTGATTTGACTTGAGAACCATTAACTGTCAACTCTTTTAATTATGTGTTCCATTTGAATGGCAAATGATAACCCGAATAGCATTTTCATCTGGCTGAAACTCAAATTCTTGACACTCGATGGTAGTGAATGCACTAAACGATTAGCACTGCATCTATTTGGAGAAAGTTCCAGCAGCTGTTGCCCCGACCCCATCGTCAATTTCTTCTCAGTTTTTAGTCACAGTCGATGCACATCAAGTAAGGTATTCGCTACTTTTCGTTCTTGTTTTTGATTGTTGGTATTGTTTTAATGACTGGAGGGGTATATTTGAACAAGCTGCTCCAACAATACTCGTTAGTTTACTAGTAATCAATAATAGTCACTAAAAAGTAATTGAATAGTAATGCGAACAGGGACGTCTTAAGACTTCTTGAAGCCCTGGACGCCTAAGTCAAAACAGCCCCCCCCCCTCTCCTGTAGCACTTTTATCGAATTTGGAGTATATATATATATATATATATATAGATCAATAAATGCAATACATAATAAAATGATTTTTTGCATTTGGAAATTAGTTTTTTACATTTTAAATTCTCAAAATCCTTATGTCTTCAAAATCAACTCTTAATAATACAGTCACTCAAAAAAGTATTGGGACACTTGCCATGCATAACTTAAAGCTATTTATAAAAATATTTATCACATAAAAACAAAAGGAATTAAGAAATATTTTAATATTTGGTGTACAGTAAATGAGGAAAATTTTATTAATATTGTAGAATTATATATATATATATAACTTGATCTAGCTTTTCAAATAGAATTCAAAGGAACACTGGAGTCAAAAAAGTATTAGGACACTTTTGAAATGAGAAATTTAACAAATATACAGAACATAAATAGAATTTAATTTCACGCCACTTTTTTAGACTAGAAGTTTAAACATAAACGTTTCAAGTGATAAATTTATTTATTGAAAAAATGGCTAGAAACAAAGATATATCGGTTGGTGGTGCAATATCTCATAATAAGTCGTTGGGAAGAGGGGAAACCACAGTTCGCTATATAGGAAAAATATTGAAATTGAGTACGCCTACTGTTTTTAACATCATTCACAGCTTCAGGAAAACAAATAGTGTTGAAAACAAGCAAAGATCAGGGCGTCCAAAGATATTTAATGAACGTGAAGAGAGGTGGATTGTGAGAGGGGGGGGGTGCAAGTACACATTAATCCAAGAACTAGTTCAGTAAAAAGGACTTTTCAATGTAAAAGTAGATCAGAAAATCATTAAATCCTGAAACTGTCAGCAATGTTTTAAGAAAACATAAGTATCATAGCAGAGTACCTCAAAGAAAGAACTACATCAGCAAAACAAATAGACAAGCTAGGTTGGCATATGAAAAATGTATGTAAGGCAGCTAACGGAATATTGGGAAAATGAAATTTTTGTTGATGAAAGCAAATGTAACATTTTCGGATTGGATGGCAAGCAAAAGTTTGGCGGAAATCAAATACAACAACGCATGTCAAAAATTTACGGCCTACTATCAAATATGGAGTGGGTAACCAAATTGTCTGAGGCTGACATGGCAAGCTCTGGTGTCGGGAACTTACATTTTATTGATGCTATAATGAATAAATATGTCTATTTTGATATTTTCAAGAGAAATTTAAAACAAAGTGCGAGCAAGCTAAGAATCTGAGGACATTTGAAATTGTACCCAAAACATACTGCAGATATTTGCAAGTTATGGGTCCTCTTCCACTGTCCTAATGTTATTGAGACTCCTGCACAAAGTCCAGGCCTTAAACCCATTGAACATCTGTGGGATTATTTGCAGCAAAAACTATATGAGCATCACATTTCTAACAAGCAGGATTTAGAAAATCTTTGGGCAAAAAGTGCACCAAAATCGATAGATCGTTTTGAAAAAAAATTGATCCAATTCATGCCAAATAGACTTTAAAAAAAAGCAAGGGTGACTCAACAAGATTGTCAAAGATGTGATGTCATTTTCTCTTCGCTCTCCTAAAGTGAAACAGAAACTAAATCAACTGAATGAGTGGTTTCCCACTCACCCCTCCACCAGCGTTGTTGCGCTGCACTCATTGTGGTCTGCTTTATATTTTTATGTAATTTCCACAAATTATTCTTTTTTCAACTAATTATGGTTTGAGTGGATAATAGAGATTTCTCTAAGGCTCCACGTAAATGTATAACCGTTACCGACCCAACAAAATATTAATTTCTAAGTTTGAGTTGTGAATTGGGAAGCGTCCCAATACTTTTTTGAGCACGTTTTTTTTAACTCGATTTCTTTTATTTTCAATTTTAATCATAATTGCGAGAGTTTTGTTCAAATTATTTGTATTTACCATAATAACATTTACTTTCTCTTTTGATGTTTAAGTAAAATATTACAATAAAAGTCTATGAACTGGTAGCGTGTCCAAAACTTTTTTGACTGGCTGTATTTCATTTTCAGTAATCATTGAGCTTAAGTTATTTAAACGTGATTGAGTCAGACGATTTCTCAATTCATTTTTGACAAATTTGAGTTCTGAAAATGAATGCTCAACACTCGCGTTAGTAATCATCTCATTCACAAGAAAATTCTTTCTCATTACCATTTAAATATTTTTGAAAACTATGAATAATCATTCAATGCACAAATTTCGCAATGGGTGCACCACTTTGGACCTATCGTAAAATAAGTGTTAGCTGGCAGGCTAGTTAGTCACATTTCATGTAGGAAACCAACAGAAACAAAATAATACTTAGCTTTCTGCATTTCTGTGACGATAGTTACCAAGACTTTTGACGCCATGACTTCCTCATAAATTGTAGCTACAATTGCTGTACTTTTTGATATGTTCCATTAAAAATGGATCAAACCTACGTAGAAACTCCGAAGTGCCAAAATAATTTCCGTCCTTTACTAAACTAATAGTTTCATTTCCCTCTCTGAAGGGCAGCCCCCTTGATGCTAAGAATTTTATAATGACCTTTATTCTATTTATAGTACTTTTTTTCCAGTAATGACGTTCATCATTGACTTATTTAATAAGTTGTCTATCTACTCGGCTAGACAATTGTATAATTGACTTTGGTATTTCATCACACACTGTATGTGTTCAGGTGCGGTTTCATGTTGTGCAATAGCCATACCTACATGCTTCCAGTTTTTGAGTCTGCTACTGTTGAACGTAGAATTTGTAGATGAAAACAATTTTTATTCGAAACAGTACACTTTTTTTGTGATGAAGAATATAATAGCCCTCTACAGTCTACAACCTCATCATTAAGTAATTCTTTTTCGAACAATGTCATAAAAAAGGTATCGTGTGTTTCTGTTTTATCATTTGGTTCTTTGTATATGCGTGCTGATTTAAAGGTGATTGAATACCTTAACGCTATTAATGGCTACAACAACAGATTTTTTATTGCAGCATCATAACAGTATAAAAAAATTACATTAGTGTTGAAGTTTCAATAAATTATGCATAATTAATCCGATTGACCAAACTTCATTGATAATTACACCACTGGCCACCGTAAATGCAACACCCTGAAGAAAGCACGCAAATAACATGAAATTTACAACATGCATTAGCGGAGGGGAGATATACAAATGATTAGAATTTCTGCGCAGACACACATCACGCACGCCTGTGGCGCAACCTCAAAGCGCTCTTTAAGGCTGGGAGATTTCGACGATTTCAAGTTCGGCAATGGTGTTTTTCTCTTGTGGTTTTTTAAAAAAACGATCAGTTATGTCTCGTAGAAAACAGCGATCAGCTTTTGATCAAGTATCCGAGTTCGACAGAAGAAGGATAGTGGCCTACCGAGATTGTGGATTATCTTTCAGGGAAATAGGTAGTCGTGTTGGACGAAACCAAACAACTGTAATGCGGATAGGTGACCGTTGGATGCAGGAGGGTATGATGGACCGACGTGGTCGATCGCATCCACCTCAGTGCACCACTTCACGTGAGGACAGGCAAATTGTGCGCATGGCAGTGACGGATCGCTCAGTCACATCACGAACCATAGCACAGCACATTGAGTCTGTAACGCATCATTCAGTGTCTGCGCGTACCATTCGACGCCGTTTACAGCAGAGTGGTCTGTCCGCAAGACGTCCATTGCTTGGTCTACCCTTGACGCAGAACCACAGACGTCTCCGCCGCCAATGGTGCGATGAAAGAAGGATGTGGTGGCAGAATGGAATGAAGTTGTCTTTACTGACGAGTCACGCATCTGTCTGCAACACCACGATGGTCGGATTCGAGTTTGAAGATTCCGTGGAGAGAGAGGATGCTGAACAGCTGCGTTATGCACCACCACACTGGTCCTACACCGGGTATTATGGTATGGGGCGGTATTGGATATCACTCTTGCACTCCTCTAGTACGCATTGCTGGTACTTTAAACAGCCAGCGCTACATCTCCGAGGTGTTGGAGCCAGTTGTCCTTCCTTACCTTCAGGGCTTGGCCACAGCCATATTTCAACAGGATAATGCGCGACCACACGTGGCACGCATTGTCCAAAGGTTGTTCGTCAATAACTAGATTGAATTGCTTCCCTGCCCTGCTAGCTCTCCGGATCTTTCGTCAATAGAAAACATGTGGTCCATGGCTGCTCACCGATTGACCCAGATTACACCCCCAGCTCCCACACCAGATCAACTTGGCAACGTGTGGAAGCTGCTTGGTCTGCTGTACCCCAAGAACACATCCAAAGTCTCTTTGAATCAATGCCGAGGCGTGTGGCAGCGGTGATCTCCAACAATGACGGCTACTCTGGCTACTGATTCTGGCAGGAACCACACTTCACAGAGGTCTATAAATTTAATCATTTGATACTTGGTCAACATGTTATCTACAAAATAAATTTTGTTGTGCTATCTCTTGTTTTTCTTGGTGTTGCATTTACGGTGGCCAGCAGTGTATTAATAGCCGGTTAATGCAGTGGCGTAACGTAAATCTCTGCATCGCGGGGAGGGGGGGCAAAGCCGATGATATAGTTTTGAAATCCTTTGTAAGATCCGGCTTGGAGCCCAAAACCTTGACTTCGCATGGGGATGGATATTCTCTGTTACTTCACTGAATTAATGCAGTGGCGTAGCGTGGGCTTTCGCCTCCTGGGGCCGACCGGAAATCTGACACCTCTCTATTTTAGTTGTAAGAAAAGAAATTTAGTAAAAGTAAAAAAAAAAAGCACTTTAAATTCTTTTATTGATTAAAAATGCACTTGTCTTGTGTTTTTATAGCAAAATCTTTTATACAATTATCAATATCAATTTGTATGTCCTGTTCAATTACCAGTTTAGCTAAATTTGTTACCCTTAACGTGGACATAGTCGATTTGAGATAATTTTTGACTAATTTTAGCTTAGAGAAGCTTCTCTCGCAACTGTCATTACTGATGACAATGCTTGGTAAGCCATCTTCAAATTTGGACTCAATTTATTTTAATAAACCCAGTATATATAGACCGGACCTAATGAGTTCTTTTTTACACAGCCTGGGTCTGTTGCAGCTGCAAAAGCTTGTAGACGTACGTGCTCAAGTTGGAATTCTTCTTTATTAATGTTTTGAGGAGCTTGATCTAGTTAAGTTCATCCACGCTTACTTCAGGCTTTAAAAAAGCTTATTTGTGTGCTAGATTCTGCAACTGTTGGGATCTTTCTCGAATTTCAGCAGTTACTCTGTCTATTGAAGAAAACATTGTTCGCCCCAAGTCATCTTCGTACTATAACTGAACATCTTTACTTCCGTCGCCAAATGTATGCTTTCTCCTGATTCATCTTGGGGGTTCAAAAGAAATTTCAACACAGAAACTTTTAGCATATATTAAAGCTTCATCCTTTCGTTTTGCTTCTAATACGGTCTGCAAAGCACGTATTTTTTTAGCACATTGATGGATATTTAGTTCCTCTGCTTGCAAATAATTTTGAGCATCATTGACTTCACACAGTACCGGTTGCCAGAACCTTAAGTAACATAAGAACGAAAGCTATTGCATAGCGACTAATTTTGATTTGGAAATATTTTTTGAATTTAAATATCGCGGTGCTTGCCGCCGCCCCTTTTCGTATGCCGCCTGGGGCCAAGGCCCTCTTTGCCCCCACTACCTACGCCACTGGATTAATGTGCATTATTTATCACACTGTCAAAAAAAAGCGTTTAGCAATAATCAGCTATTATTAATAGGCAGATATTTATTACTTTAAAAGGTAACACACACACATATATATAATATATATATTATATATACTATTAAAGTTGATACATTTTCTACAACCATTTAATGCACAAAGCAAATATGTAATCTAATGCAGCAAATTTTATATAGTGAAATGTTGTTTGTAATGATCTCATTTCTTTGCAGCTACCGGATCTGTGCTTCAACACTAATATTGTTAGAAATGTTTTTATAAGGAATTTCTTCCCAATATTATAACGGTTATGCTAAATCTGAAATTTTACGAAATCAGATTCAACGAATAAGTTCAGAGAACTTTTAATGATTTTTTTTCAAACTTATATAAGCAACAGCAAAAACATGTAATCTTCGCTGGGTTTGGCATAAGATTACTCATACAAAAAATATGCATTTTGTATAAATGTTTCTACTTGTCAAATGACCCGTTCAGTAGATAAGTCAAGTTCCATGTATCTCTTAAAATAATAGCAAGAAAGAAGTGAATATTGAAAAATATATCGGTGCTAGTTTGATATCCTGGGTCTACGCGCGAAGTTGTTGTTTATGTTCGCCAAGATGGACGATAACATTATAATATGGTTACCTGGATATTTTTAACATCTAGCAATGTGTGGTTGCCATAGGGATAACGTATATTAAAAATACTTTTTGGCTTTTTCTCGTGGTAACCCTATTAATTTCAGACGATTTTAATTCGATTTCTTTAGCAATTTAACCATTTTCATTGCATTTGCTCTATTTTGCAAAATGAAACAGTCTTCTGTTTTATTTTGTGCTATTTTCGAATACGGATATTTCTAAATAATAAGTGGTACTAGGATTTCTTTTTTAAAAAAAAGAATGAGTGTTAAACTTTTAATTATTGCTATAAATATATACCGTCCATATTTACTTTATTTTACTTTTTTTTAAATGTTTTTCTAACGTTCCTTATTCGATGAAATTCGTTGAAGGAACTTGCAGTTTTTGGAACAATGTACGTTTGCGGTACTTTATATTTGATATTCATTAGTTAATTTGATATACATTATGTAATGATTTCATTAATTATGTAATATAAAAATACAATTATTGTTATATGTGATAATCATAATATTCGTTATTTGTAACAATTGTTTTTTAACTATTTTTCTTTTATTATTAAATATGTTACTTATAATTGCTATTTATTTATAAGCTTTATTATGTCATTTTTTATGTTGTTTATTCCTAATTATTTTTTTGTTATTTATTTATAATTATTATGTAAAATGAGCATTCTTATGTACGCTTCTTATTACAATACGATGTGGTTACTCTTTTTTATAATTACTATTAAATTATATTGTATGATTATTATATAAAATAATTGTTATATCATACTATATGAATTTTCTAATAATTATTACTAAATATTATATTAATGTTATAGATAATAAATACTATAAAATTATATTATAAGATTGTTTATTATATATTACATAATATTACTATTAGAAAATATTTTTTAGATTGTATTGAAATTCATTTTTTATTAATCTTGGTTATTCTAAATCTCTTCCTACATTCTTCATTTGAAATAGATTTTATTGTACTTCAAAAGTTTTTTAAAATAATTTTCCTAACGGTCTCTTACCTCTACGTCGCCACCTTGGATTCCATTCCAAAGACATGGGCTGCTTGGCGCGATTCTTTATCGCGCCAAGCAGTGTTTGGCGCGTAGATCCAGGAAAACAAACTAGTTCCAATATATCAAATATATTATTCAATAAAAGTTATAAAATTAAACGGCAGTAACAATGTTTCCAGAGCAGTTGAAAAAAATACTGTCGTAATATGTTTGATAATTCTTTTTCCGTCAGATGAAGAGTGTAGTCGTGGCCGAGTGGTTAAGGCGATGGACTAGAAATCCATTGGGATCTTCCCGCGTAGGTTCGAATCCTACCGACTACGGCGGCTATTTCTTTGACGAAATTAGTCATTGGAATTATTTTAATCAATGAACTATTTATTTTACGTTCATTTACTATGAATTTATATTTAACATTTAGTATAAAGCCGTTTGTAATGATTAGTACTAATTATTTTCAGATCTAAAAATGTACGTATAAAATTTAGTGCTATCCTGATTTGAGGCATTAATACCCTAACTTGTAGAGTGTGTCAAATGATATAAATATGTTTTCTCGACGTTTTAATAAAGAGCTGCATTAAGTATTGTTAAATTCATTAACAATACTTAAGTGAGAATAATCGCAGTGGCATAGATATCATAGGATTAAAGAAAAATACTCTTTCGGCGTCCGATTCTGAATCCCAAAATGAGTCTTTTGCTAAGTTTCGTTACATAATAGCTTACAAAATAGGTATCTTGAGAAAACTGGTGATTTTTGCTACGATGATATAACTCAAGTAAATAAAACAAACGAATTCGATCATTTTTTGCAAACAGTTCTACTTTCATAAAACTTTTTACCATTTTTATTAAACTATCATCGTATATTGTGAGTTGAAATAATTAGCAATAACTGGAACCTCACTTAACGAACACCCTTCATAAAGGGCAATTCGAATGATTTGCAAAATAATTGTAAATGAATCGAACTAAAAAGTAGAAAAATAGTTCTTAATATAAGAATAAAATGATTAACGAGAAAATTAATGTTATTGGGGTTAAGCGTTGGGTGCTCTATATCAATTGCTATGATTTCTTACTACTATTTCGAAAGGCTGAGAGTGTTAAAATGTAGTACAAAGCACCCCACGCTTTTACCCCAATGACACCAATTTTCTCTTAAACATTGTATTCTCATATTAAGAATTATTTTTCTACTCTTCAGTTCCATTCTCTATAAAGGAATGTTTTTTAGTTTTCTTAAACTATAGTTTATTTTTCATTTTTTTGCTTCTATCTACAATAAAAGCCTTTTTTTTTAGTTTTTCAATCTAGCATTTACTCATAATTGAATTGATCCTTGATTTTGATATTTGGAGCCGGAGGGAGGGGGGGATTACGTAGCTGCTGGAATTAGTCTTGCTCTTCAATGAATATTATTTAATAGGTCTGAAGGGTATTTATTCTCTCCATTTACAGGGCCTCGGATCAGCCCCATATCGTTTTATTTCAAAGATTTCGTCTCTATAGATGCAGGTCAAACTAATAAAAGTGTTTTAAGAAGAAATATTAAGTGTCTATTGTATTATCACCTTTTAAACGTATTGCTATAATGTTAATTCGTATCATCACATCTAAACGTATTGCTTCATAAAAAATATAAAATATTTAGCAGTTAGAACATAAATTATTTTTCACATGCACGAGTCATTTTTTTTATTTCCATTTTCAGAAAAATTAGACAATTGTTTATGTTTTGGTAAGAAATAGCTGACGCACTCAACTCGCTAAATCTGGAATTAGTTGCCAAATCTGAAAATGGTATATGCAATAAGTTGCCAAATCTGGAAGATGTAAATGGAATTAGTCACCAAATCTTAAAATCGTTATTCCTGATGTCTTTATTAGGACAATGGAACAAAATTATGAAATTATTGCATTGTCATCGGTCCTTGACAAGTGTGCAAAATTTCGAATTAATCTGACCTTTTAAAGTGGATAAAAATCGAGTTCAAAGATTCCGTTACATACAAGTGAAATTTACAAAAACGTGTTAAAAAGAGGCAATGGACTTAGACGTGTTAGAGGCTTTGTCCATATGAAGCTCAAATTTATCAATGTCTTTTCCATATAAAATTGGAATTTCTTCAAAAATTGGTTCTAAATATTCTGCTTATAGTAGAGTGAACAAAATTTGGCTTTACTCGAGGCTTTTTTGTTTTCTAATTTGCCGTTGTTAGAAAATTCTGCAACTATCATGAATCCCTTTGAGAACTTAACTGTTCACTGACGAACCATCCATACATCATCGAGTGTTACACAAATACCACAAATTTCCATTTTTTAGCAGCTAGGTGTTTTTTACATATATTTCTACAATTTGCCTTTCTTTCAGCCATATGTTTTAAAAAGGAGACGAACTTTAGGTTTAATCATCTGTCTTAACTTTAAATCCTTATGAATTATTTTAATTACAGTTCCGGAAAACATTCATAGTTTCGATTCAATGAATATTTCAGTAGGCGGATTTTCTTTTAGGATCAGAGACTTCACTTTTTTGATAGTTGCCTGCATTTAAACAGAATTAGGATGAAGTTTCGGGGTCATGTTTTCATCTTTGCGTTTTGTTAGATGTTTTTCCCTTTCAAATTTAATGTATTATAAATACCTTTGGTTGAAATGCAATAACCGAAATTTTTGCACCCTTTTTAGTTTGTTGATACGAACATTTCTCCTTGGAAAGCGTAATTGCGTAACCTTCAAGACATATATAACGTTTAGAAGTCATTTTTAAAATAAATCTTATTTTACATTCCAATCAAAAGAAAACCTTAGCAGACGATTATTCTGAAGTTGCTAAAGTTTTATCTCAAAATGCAAACGAGAAAATGAATTACAAAATCGTTTCCATAATGTGCGAACGACCTTCTGTATTATGTATTTTAAGATAAAATTTTAAAAAATAACTTTATATGAAACTAAAAATAAAATTTAGACAATGTATTCTAAACGAGTATAAAAACTGCTTGTCTTTGAAGCAATATAAAACGTTTTGTTTAATTATTTTTCTTTCAAAATACCAAACTGGTGTCTGTAATAACAATGTTTGTTAAAAGAATAGAAAAACAGACACTGCGCTATTTAAGATTATATCTCATTTCTTTTATGTAAGCAACTGTCGTATATTGAACCAAGTGTACTTTTATTCGTTCAAATCTTTGTCATTTTTAATTTTCTGCCCCAATATTGCTCAATAAATCAACGATAAAAGCTCCTAAGTATTCATAGCTATATTTTCATTATATATAAAGAAAGAAAATCATTGACAAAATTTATCTTGATCAAAAGTTCGCTTGTTTTTACATTAGTTCTATTGTAATGGAAAAATAACATTTCTAACGATAATAAGAATTAGTAAATTATTACAAGTCCTTTAAAAATACTAATAACAATAATAAAGACTCATGGAAAAGGATATTTTAAAGCTTGTTGTAAATTTTACAAAATTAAGTTGTCATAAAACACAAAAATAAACAGGTTATTCTTAATAAAATTATGTACATTCTTATTCTATCATTTATTTTTCGGCAAATTTAATTCAACATCCCCCCCTCCTTTATTGTAAAGAACACGTTTTCAAAACAAATTTTACTCTATTTTGGATTATTTTCTTAGAACTTTCTATAATTATTTTTTTTTATCTATTATTATCATAAAACGTAGTACTGGATCGAATGAAATCTCTTGCTGTGCATTTTAATCATTGATAGTAAATATTTTGCGATGAAAGCGATAAAATAGCGATAAAGAAAATATAAAGTTTCAGCTGTTGTAACTTGCGACAATATGGTAGAAACAGATCTACCAGATAAGCCCGGATAGCTCAGTCGGTAGAGCGTTAGGCTTTTAACCTAACGGTCCAGGGTTCGAGTCCCTGTTCGGGCGAGATTATTTTGTTTCAAAGATAAATATATCCACACCTTCTCACGAATCATACTCTCAACAAATATCAGATTATGATGTTTCAAGAATTTAATTACACGCTAAAGTTAGTTTTATTTTCATACTCTGAATTATTTATTTAGAATAATACATGAAGAAACTTAGCATGCATAAAACTTTATTAATACAGAATTCGTTATTTTAAATTACATTTTTAAATTTTAACTTGAATTTGTACAGAAAGTTTTGAATAAAATTTATCTCAGTTAAGAGGACATTGTACGATTTAAGCAAAAAATTTTAATTTTAGGGTTTTCAAAATTTTTTTGGTTGCCTCTTATGTGTGTATACTATGTAAAACAGATTTTGTGCTCAAAATTTCAGAAAAAGCTAGCCATTTATTTTTTAAGGAAAAAAACTTAAATTTTGTGAAGTGATTTTAAAATGCTACTCCTCCTACAAAAGTTTACATACACGCATGAAATTTCATTTACAAGTACGTCAAAATATGCATAACAAAAGTTGGTATGGATTTTGCGATAACATGTTTGGTATTTGTACAATACCTCTTTTTAGGAATGCTTATTGAAAATTCCTTAAAAAATGTACAAATTCCGAGTTCAATTATTTTTAAGAAAATAAGTATTGCTTTGATTCAAAAATGCATATAATCTTTTGTTACATGTACTATTAGCAATAGGTAAAAAAAATTCAAAGCATTAGGGACAATAGAAAAAAAGCCTTAGCATTTTAAATGAAGACAAACTAGTTATTTTATCTTTCCGATATAAGCAAAAGTTAAGTTTTGATTTGCCATAGGGATGTGAATAAAAACGAACGCAAAAGCTATCATAATTCTGTGTTTTTTCAGTTTAGGGCTTTCATATTTTGTCAGTTATAGAAAGTATATAAAGAATAATTTAAGCTAATCAATTGAATCGTATTGTGTCGATAATAAAGCGAGACCGATGAATTTTTTTATCACACCTTTCTATTATAGTACTAAAATATTTTTTACATATATCCATTTTAACTATTTTAATACTATTACGCTGTAATAACTAGTGCTATGACCAATAACTTTTAACTAGTTCTAAATAACTTAGTAATGTGATCACAAATATATAGTCATCTGTGTAATAAAAAATAACAAATATGCATCTTTTTTATTTTTTTTTTTCTGTGATTAAACCTTTCAAATGCTTAACTTCTGTATATTTATTTTAATATCTCGACTGCATGTTGTTAACTCTTTTAGTAAACTGAAGTGTAACAGAATGGATAAATCTCTCGCTTTTATTTTTCATGATTTGTGTGAATTCTAAATGTTTGATAAAGTCCGATTTGGTAGATTACTTACTACAATTTAATAATAACAATTAATATCTAAGAATTGTTAATACCTTGTCAGTTAGGACCTTATCAAAAAATCAAATTATTGGTAAAATGAAATGTAGTTCCATTAATGAATGCTAAAACTAATTTTTTTGCTTCAAATTAACTTCTATACTCTAGCAACTACAATTTTCTATTCTCATTAGAATTTATGTGCTAAAATGAAATGAGATAAGCTTTTGCAAAAGCATTTTCTGCATTGGTACAGAAAATATACCACAATTACGTTTGAAAAATATGCATTTGGTGACCGAAATTTCAAAAATTGTACTTAAAGTTCTTAAAAGTAACAAAACGCACGCGCGCTCGCACAAAAAATTCATTATAGAAAGAAAGTTTAATGTTATTTTAAAAGAATGAGAGAAAAAGACGAAATCTAAGATAGGGATTTGGTGGCTTTAATAGAACAATGTTTTACTAATATTTTTATCCTGCATCTTAAATTATCTTTCTTCTCCAGGTTGTCGGGATCTCAAAAATATGCCAGAAAGATAAATTATGAAGCACACGGGCCAAAAATCTTTGTTTTAGAAACCGAAACTTTTACTCTTAGATAAAAAATGAACAGTATACTATTTGTAACGAAAAAGAAAAGATTAGAGAAATTCAAACAAACCGCGAGTTATATTGGTTTATTTCTAGTTTTTAGATTTTTTTATGTATAGTTTGTGTGTGTATATTATACTTAATATTAAGGAATTAACCAAAAAATAGCTTCAGATTAAGGAAACAAATCGAAATATTGAATTATTTAAAATATCATGTCGATATTTAGTTTGTGTATTTAACATTATGAAATTACTACCTATCAGTAAACGAAATATATATATTTATAACGTAAACATTTGATACATAAATTTAATTAAAAATGAATAGTATATTAAAATATGTGGCTCTATATGACAGAAAAGTCAGAATGGGATATTAATGAAACAATTTTCTATAAAAAAAAGAAATTTTGAAATTTAGGTCCTATTTTTTACCATTACTTAAAAACAGCCTTAAATCTATCGAAATTCTAAGTTATCGGAATCAGTTGATTTGGATGAGGAGAGTAGGGTGCCTTCTCAGAAGTCGACTTCGTCATGGCCCAAAATTTTTTACGATGGATATTAGTTGCGGTCACAGAATTTTTTTGTCAGAAGGGGAAGGGCAGAAACACAGGTAACTAAAAAGCATTCAAAAACCAAAGTTGATCAGAAGCTCATATCCGCGAAGGGTGGGGCTTCAAAGGAATAATGCATTGCAAGATTCTGCAAAACACAACTATACGATAGAAATCTAGATAATTAGTATTCAAAATTGGATGAATAATAATTGGACAATGAGGCAATATTAAAAACGTAATTTTTCAAAACCATATTTTTTTACGCTATGTATCCTATTTTTAATAATTTTGTTTGAGTAATTTAAGGTATCCGACTGCTTGTACAACCTTTTTAGAAAAATGGAGATATGGGGATTTTTTTGTGGTTTAGATTTATTTAGTATATTTTAAGAAAAATATGCTAAAGTTAGAAAAAGTACTAAAATGGGAAAAAATTGCAAAAATTTGCATGAACGGGACCCTACTCTACAAAAAAAAAAGGTTTATGAACAAATTCAGTTTCTCGATTATGATGTGTTGCTTTGCAATTCATTTTTGAAATGACCAGGATCAGAGATATTTTAATTTTTACAAAATTTAGGGCACTTTATCTTTGTTATTACATGAAACTGCTTAAAAAACAGTGGCTATATTCACATAAGGGGCTGTAAATTTTGTAATAAAACAGTGATTGATAAATCTGAAGGTTAAAACACTTGAATTATTATACAGAACATACGCAAAAAAGTTCTTTTAATTATTTGCAAAACTTTGAGTAATCGCTGTCCCCGTTTGAGCATTTTCAAAAAAAAAACAACACATTTCGAGTAAAACGCGTTCTAAAATATGACATCTTGCTTAAAGTAATGGCATCTGCTTTTATTAAAACACTTGTAGTTTTTCTTCCGGTGAATGGAAAATAATAAACTTGGTATTTTTATAAATCTAATAAGATGGTATATAAAATCGTAGGTGATTTGTGAAGATTGCGAAAACCGATGGCAGCAAAGAATTGCATTAGCGATTTCAAAAAGCTTATAGATTATGAAGGATAACTACGGCAATGGGTTTAATTTTCACAATTGGATTTTTTTGGGGAAAGAGATGCCGAAGTGAACATATATAACAGCAAAGAGTGTACCGTCTAATGACAAATCAACGCAAAACTGTCATGCTGTTATTTTATACCAATGCAAGTGGCGATTTAAAAACAAAACTACTGCTTCTTTACTAAGCAGAAGCTATACTAGCCATCAAATGTATAGTCGAGCAGAGCAAAGTTAATGAAAAATATGGGTTAGAACAAAGGTTAGTGTTACCCATGATCTTGGTTTTCACTGAATGGATCCATAAAGTATCTTTCTGCAAAAAAATATTTGCTTTAGATGAATCTGCCTCTTCATGTCTAACCGAGTACAACATGCCTCCCCATCCTCCAGGTTCATAAGATAAACTCATTGAAGAATTTAAATTCATCATTATGTTGTTTCTACATCGCAAAAACATTATTCGTATTCCAGAGTTTTGATCAGCATTTTATTTCCAACTTTAAAATATTCTACACAAGCATTTTCAAGAGTTTTGAGGTAATTAAAAGGACCAATCTTATTCTTAAAAGTTTTGGAAATATTTCCACGAAGTTACCTGTTCCAAGGCGATAGATAATGCTTGCATAATGTTACCAAAAGACCCCCTCCCTTCTGCCTGGAAGATTTGGCTGGAGAATTATTAGATGCGACTTTGAGGGTTTCTAGATATTTGTGAAACCTGTAGTCTACAAGATTGTGTCTTGGGTCAAGATCATGGGATTTAGTGGATAATAGTATTAAGGAACGTAAAAAGTATAGCTATGGGTAGATCACCGATTGAGTGAATTTTAACGTTGCACTATTCAGCTACTCGCGAGCTTTTGGCGACGGACCTCGTAATTTTGAACCATGGTCCAAATGACGAAGACATCTTAACTGGCACCACCTCTCCTAACTTTCACACTCCACCATGGGAGGACGTTGAGCCTCGACAGATTTAATGTGCATCACCCCTACATGGCATATGTTACCTTGACCACCGTTGTTTGGGTCAATCACCTAAGAGCTGGAGTTGCATTGTTTCCCTTCAAGTTGCAGGAAATTTGTAAAAAATACCACCATAAAAATAACAAGAGATGAGATAGGAGCATGGGAAATTGTTGCATATGCCCGTCTCGTGTATTTGTATGTATTACACAAATAAGGTAGTGACTATGCATTTCATAAATTTAACGATAATAAGTCACATTTATTAAATTTGAGGTGTTGAAAGAAACATCTTCAGAAAACTATCCATAATTTTTAATAGTACATTCTTAAATTTTTCGGTTTCTTTTTTCTCCTGCCAATTGATTTAGCATTATAGATAGATTCTTTTCGTGAGATATGCAGAGATTAATATTTTCTCTACCCTTTAACAGCGTGTTAATAATTTTCTTTGATATAAACAAAGTTTTAATCGGAACTGTAAACTTTATCAGAATAGAACGCATTGTATTTTAACTTACGTGGAAAAAATTTGTTTTTTCTTATAACGAATATGATTCTAGAACAGATTATGCATTTTAAGCCATGAGGCTTGACTATATGTAAACATTCAGTGAAATATACGCATTAAAAATCACGAGACATTTGGGATTCTGGTCGTTTGAAAATTTCTGAAGAAAATGCCTACTCTGCGATATTGCTGAACATTTATCATTGGTATTTGCGTTTTCAAGTATAATAAGGAGAGCCAATTAATATTGTTAATATAGTTCAAATGAATCGAACTGGAGCCAACCATTAGAGTCTCCAAGCGTTTATCACATACAGACTAGTAGACACATCTCTTCATATATAACCTGTATCTGTGCTGTCGATAGAGGGTGGATTTTTTTTAGAAACGTCAGGATTTAAACTCAGGACTATAGAAACAATGTTGGCTCTACTTTAGCGACCATGACAACCCTGATACAGTAACCTTATAATGCAATTAAAGTTTGTATTTGAATGTTTTATCGTAAGAGGAATTAGAATTTAAAATTTGTATGCTACAATCCATTTATTTTTATTTCTTTATATCAATTAAATCACCCTTTTTAAATGGAGAATTGAAAAATTAATTATTATATTTAAGGACGTCAAGTAAAAATAGTCAAATACTTAGGATTCTGGTTTAACCTCAAGAGAAAATCTTTAGACTTCATTGCTCTGCAACTTAATACAGTACTTCTCAAACTTTCAATATTTGCGACCCAATATTAAATCATAATTTTCATCACCCCCCCCCCTTCCTTACAATATTGAATTCAATAATACTATACTTTAACTCTAAGGCTACAATACGGCTTTAACTTGTTAAATGCCACCAGCGTATATAAACGTCTTGCTCACCCAAAGCGTTAATTGCCCCAGACATATACAAGTCTTTCCGAAGTAGGATCTTTTCTGTGCACTGCAATACATAAAATTTATTCTTGAAGACTTTTGAATGCAATTAAAGAACCTTGACAGCTTTTGCAAAGGATTTACTTCAGAGAATTTGCATATTTTTTATTCCCCCCCCCCCCAATATATCCCATACGCGTGCCTGCGTGGAAAACTGTATTGGAGAACAAATTGCATAACTTTTAACCTGCTGTTCAGGTATAATCATATATAAACCGTACAAATTATAAAGATAGGGGTTAATTTTTTTCATACAAAATTTTATACATAACAAGCCCATGGGGTCACTGGCAATTATTAAAATTGCTCCAAGAGCATTGTTAATCATGAAATACATTGTGCAGTACCGATACATTTAAAAGTTTGTTATATCAGTGTAAATATGTATTTTATTTATTATGTCGGAAAGTATTTTGTTTGTTTACTTTCAATAAAATAGTAATTTCTTAAGAATGATTTGTTTACGACTTTCTAATGTGCTCGCACCTCACTTGTAGAGTTATCATGATCCTTAGGGCACGCTCCTCACAGTTTGAGAAACGCTGACTTATTAGCAAATTTAGTACAATTCTACTTAAGGCTTGCTCAAAAAGAACACTTGAGAATTTCTTTTAACCATGGTAATTCAAGATCACGATATAGGTCTAAGAGTTATTAACGTTCAATTTTGTACTGAAGAGAATTTTCAGAGTCAAGGATGTCGCTTTTTATTGATAACCATGCTACGAGTTGGATGTGCAGAATAATTTAGTTCCATGTTACATACATAGAACAGGTCATTTACTATAAATTACATTCTTGATAGCTATAGGGTTACAATGGGATCTATTACGATATGTGAATGCAATTCTTAACATAATTGCAGAATGCAATGAATATACCATGTTTATTGTCAAAATAGTTGCAGACTTCAAGCTCCAAATTTTAATTAGGTTCCCCATTTACACAAGAAGCCTGTCAAACAAAATTGACAAAAATCCCAAGTCATGCACCTTTTGAGAAACTCTAACTCTTAACATTTTAAAACACTCATTACGAAGAAAACTACCAACAAAACATTTATTAGTCGTAAAATAACATCATGCAGAAAGGCATGAACTTTAACGCGGAAAAAAGAAATTAAAGTCTCCTATTGATATTGCGTTAACACTCATTATCGATAAAATTAAGCATTCCAAGAATGAAAACAAAAAACTAATTATAAGTTAAACTAGAAATATAATGTGATAAATTACACAACGAGTTACCGAGAATTCAAGAACCATCCGTCATTAATCGATCCAATATTTGTAAATCAAAGCCATGTAAAGGCGTGTAGTTTTAGTGCAAAGATTACGATAGTCATTATAAATCATTTCGCACAGTTTGGCTACTGCTTGTTCATCGATTATAACTTCAGGTCTTTGAGGAGGTGAAATTTCTTCTATGTCTGAAATAGACAAAGCATCCGATTCTTCATTAGTCTGGGAGCCTTGCTCTTGCGAAGACTCCTTATCTTCCATGACGGGAGGGTCTGAAACATTTTGATTTATGGGTACTGTTTCTGCCAATAAAGTTTCTGGACGGACATAGTTTGCTTGACTCACGGTAGAGCTTTCGTCAGTTTCCTCCGACTGGGTTATCCTCTGCGGTTCTATCGTTATAGCTGTAGAAAGAAACAGTGTACATTGTACAGTTTATATTTAAATTGTATGTGCTGCTTATGTACACCTGCAGCTAAACCACAAATTAGTCATTTGTAGGTTCAAGTAGGTTTAATTTCATTTAAAAAACAATGATCGACATATCAATTCTAGCTTTGCTTTGTTTTAAACATGTCTATTGTTTTAAATTAGCGTGGCTTGCAATACCGTCAAGGACACTATCAAAGACGTAGCAGCTACATCTATCGAGAAAATAAATTATATTACAAACACACACACTTATAAAGGAGTGAATATGCATCATACTATTCAGCTACTCGATGGTCAAGTGACTAGTATGACACCGAGCTGACACCCCCTCTTAACTTCCACACCACCAACTGAAGGAGTTTGAGCCTGGACATATTGAACGTGAATCAGCCCCCTCTGCACGGCGGGTCATCAGCAGTACTAGGGTCGAACAGGTGACACGCCGGCCACAAATCCGTTAGCGTGACCAGTAAGACTATCGCAGCCACGGCCCTAATCTCGAAATAGAGCTTTTGACATAGCTGACCATCATTGATTCGAATCTTTTGATTTTGCCGAAAAATCTTGCATGACAGTCAAATGGGTTGATTCATTGTTTATAGAGGTCCCACACGGAAGCATTACAAGGACTATTGGTGACGGGTAGATGCAACGAGCTGCTGTATACGGCAGCCGACAGTACAACGGGAATGAAATTGATCAATATTATTTGTACCAATGATATATTTCGTCAAGATGCGCAAGAAGCTCCCTAATATTCAAAAATGTGTCAACTGAACGTTGTAAATTGAAAACAAGGATGAAAAAGACTGCAAATTAAAAATAAATATGCTATAATATCTAGTATAAGTGGTGCACACTGGAATTTTTCAAGGGGGTGGGTCCAGGGTCAAAAGTCTACCATTCTTTTATCATACTCCTAAAAGCCACCAAACAAATTCTTTTGATATTCGGGAACAAAAAACAGTAAAAGTTATCGAATAAATTAGTATTAAGTTGCACAAGGTTACAATGCAAAAATGCAAGAGCAGTGATAGCTGAACCTTATGTATATTTTGGTGCCGATTTCAGAAATAATGAAAATATTCCATCACGTCACGTTTTTTGACAAATTTAATTTTACCTTGATTTTTATGCACATTTCACATTTACGAAAAAAAATTTACCGCGTTGAATTTCTCCCCTCCGTAACCGACCTGCATTCAACCTTGGTAAACGCACAGAATACAACCGACATCTTTACTTTGCCTTCTTTCTCTCCCTGTCACAATATTTCTCTATAGTGTCACAGGAATCATTAACTTGGCCCGACAACGCAGGAGCTGTGGCTCGTCTGGATCGATTCTGAACGCAAGACGCTGAAATGTTGAACTTTATACGTAAAATAAAAATTTTAATTTGTGTGTGCACCGATACTGGGCAAACGGGGGCTTCATCTCAAAAACACTTTTAACAGTCGTTCTTTTCTGTACGCTTTGTGAAACATTGCTTTGAGCTCGAGACGTTGCGAAAATTCGCCAGATGACTTGTTACAAATGAGGCGAACATAGTTTAATTAAAAAAATTGCACGAGAAGCATTACAGACCATGTAAAACAGCTTTATCTTGCGTACTTTGAGACCAAGACAAATTATGGGCGCATAAAATCTGTAAGTAGTACCTCAACAATCTACGCTTCTGGTTCAAATGAAAGAAGACTGCTTTAGGATTCCCATGACCTTAAAGAAAGCCGAAAAGCCACTCCGATGATTGTTACTTTTGTTCCCGTTATATCAATAGGTAAATCGCAAAAATCAAAAGTCGATATCTTACCCTGACAATATGTCATCTGCTCCATTCCTCATAGACCTAATACCTTCAGATTCGGATCATTCACAAGTTCAAGGCTCCGATACCGAATATAAGCCCTCTGGAGCCAATTAACCTCAGCTCCATGATCCAACAAGAGATCAGGACCTTTTTCAAAAAAGGCAGTTGAACTATTGGACTCTAGATTGAAATAAAAACAGATTGTGGAAAGGGAGACTTGTAGGTACAGGAATCGAGAACAAGAATGTGTTAAGTACTTTGAGGAAGGCGAGATCCTGTTCAGATGTTCGCCGATTGATGAGCAGATGCAAGATCAACTACGAGAGAAGAATAATGGAGGCTGTTTGGAGATACAACAAAAAGGAACCTTGAAGCTGTTCTTCGTCACGGAAGTATAGGTGTACGCATCTGTACCAGTTGGACGTTCTGTGCATTTAAAAGAACACTATAAAACTCCGACTCGTCCTCAACAAAATAAAATATACCAATCATTGTTATACCATTTACGATGGTCTGATATAGTCATCTTTAGTTAATAAGGCTGATATACGAAATTCCCAGGTTTTCATTTGCGAGTGGGACAGCCACGTTAAGGCTCATCATTGGGTCGAAACAGAATGGTCGAAAAAACGAAAGCTTAAGCCAGGCACCATGAATGGGACTAGATTGAATGGAATGAGAGCCAAGTTGAATCAAACGAAGTATCGTTGCCCCCTCTTCATATAGAGTTAGGTGTAATGAAGTAGTTTGGGAAAGCTATTCCAAAAGATTGTTTCCAATGCCTGTGCAAAAAATTTCCAGGTTTATCCGAATCCAAGTTGAAAGAGGGAATCTTAGTCCAGATATTCAAAAGCTTGAGAACAACAAATTTGAGACTTGCATGACAGCAAAGAAAATAGAAGCATGGGTTATTTTCAAAGATGTCGTCAGAAAGTTTCTTTGCAATTGCAAGGATCCTGACTATAAAATAATTGTAATGAATAAGCTGGAGAAATTTTAAGAGTTGGGTTGTTCCACACACGAGTGTGAAAATACATTTCCTTCACTCACATGTGGACTCCCCCGAAAATTTAGGATTAGTCAGTGAAGAACAGGGGAATGGTTCCATCAAGTTATCAAAGATATGGAGCGCAAATATCAAGAAAATAGACGAGAATGACTATTGTTGGATGTTAAACGAGATGGACTTGGGATTCAATATAAAGAGAGTTAAAAAGAAGTTTTAAAGGAAAACGAACGTACCCAAGGATAAACTCTTTCATTTTAAGATATGCTTCATACTTTTATAAACACAAGCATAATTTCCGCACCTCTTAGTCAATAGTCTATATTTTATGTAAATACCATAATAAAAACAAATTAGTACGTTGGTGATTCTTTTTGAAACTACACCACAATTTGATGTAAAACGTATAAATCTGAAATGAATTTCGCGTTTCTCACGATAACGGACAGCCTGCGAGGTCTAGAAAAAAAGATTTTCATCTAACTGCCGAGAAATTAACTTGCCACAGCAAGAACTAATATTTATGCAGATTTAACTGAATAAAACTATTGTTACCAAATTGCTTAGGCTAAATCGCTCGAGAGAATTCCTTTTCAAATAGGGTCAGTAAAAATATTGACATGGATTTTACAAAAAATCCCGACATGATGGGGATGAAGTCATTTTCGAAATCAGCACACTAAATACAAAAAAAACTAGCTGAAAACATTTTTTGCATTTTTCTAAAACTTTAATTTTGTAGTCATGTTATTAATAACAAATGCTTAATTAAATTTTACGTACTATAAACACAAGATAATAAATCGAAAAAAATCAAGGTATAGGGGGATCGGGACTCGGGACTGCCCCCCTGTGTGCGCCACTGTCCTGTATTTATACCAAAGATTAAATACCTCATGGGAGAAAGGAAATACCACTGGCGATTCGAAGGAATGTAAATACAGTATTTGCCTAAAGAATACAAAATGGTGACAGGCCCTTCATCGGCTTGTCACCATTTTAACTAAATCTTGTATATACCTCTCCCTCATTCTACTTTGCGATATCGAGATAAATAAATTCAATAAGATGTGTAGTATAAAATATACCTCATTTTACACTACACAAGTCTACTACTGCAAGTCCTTATGGAATCTTGAAACCCGATATACTAAATGGGTATTCATAGTCTTTGCATTTCAGGGTTACGGATTCATTATTCTGAAGTTCATACAGTCTAAACCAGTGATTCCCAAAGTGGTCTATATAGACCCCCGGGGTCTGATGACCTCCAAGGGGTGTACGTCGGACGAAATAAATTTGGGGGTCCATGAGGTGTGATACTGGTTTTCATTAAACTCGATCGCGACTTTAATTTTTTTATAGAAAATAGGTAAAATTGGGTTTACACTTGATTATAAATTTAACAGATTTGCTAAATTTATAGAGGTTAATTTGCATTTACAAGGTGACAGCCTAAATTTCATTAAAACAAGAATCATTTCAGCTTTTCTTTCCCGATTTAAGTTAAAAAATTAATACTCTAGGTCCCAAATTTTCTAAATTTGGGACAGATAATCTAACAGAACGTTTTAACCTACGTTCACCATTTAAATGCCCTTTATTCAGATTTTGATAATAGGTTTGAGAATGCTTTGATATGGCGATACCACAGTAGGCAATTTATTTCGTCAAATTGGGGGGAAAAATGTCTCATTACAATAGGAACTAACAAGTTTTAACGAGGATCTTTAAGTGTTTAGAAATAGATGCCAGCCATTTTGGCTTTAAAAAGTCCCGTTATTTGTCCAAACCTGTCATTTGTCTCGATTTATGGAATATCGTTAGGAAGTTTTTCATTGCTTTCTCTAGAGTGAAGGAGTTTCAGAGCATTTGCCAATCTCTAAAAAGAAAAAACTGGACACTAACAGGAGATTTAAAAATAAACCAGACAAGATTGATACCAAATGTTGAAAATTTGATATTGTAGTGCTAGAGATTCATCTCTCCCATTAAAATAATTTGTTTAGTTAATTCAGCAGTTTTGCTTATCAACTAATTTTCATTAATTAACACACGCTTTTTAAATTTAAAACACCATACCATTACAGTTAGAAAAAAATTTAGTTCTTTTAAAGTAGGAGTAGTAACACCAGCTGTTAAAGACATTTAAATTCAAGTTGATAAATTTGCAAAAATTCATTATTTAAGCAGGGGTCTACAACAAACCGAAAAACATGGCAAGGGGTCTAAGAGACAAAAAGTCTGCGAACCTCTGATCTAAACTATACGACAGATGCAAGTATTTGAATATCCACACACGACTATTAGCAATACAAATTAAATACCAAACATAACACTTGTCATTTTAACGTCAAGCTCTCATGAAAACTAATTCAGTAAATTAAACTATTTTCCCTTCAGTTTTAGTGGAAAGTTTGTAGGCAATAGATATAATTGAGCTACAGTATAAATAACGAAGCGACAAATGACGTAATTACAAGGTGGTGAATACGACTCAAGCTGTTTTTCAAGATCGCATTTTAAAACACGACGAGGGCCATTTAAGACCGATATCTTACCGCAATTCTGAGCCTCGGTCAAGTGACGAAGAGGACATCCGAGGAAGCACCATACTCTCGGAACGTTTCATGTTGGCTTGGTGAGGAACTAAGCTATGACAGACTAAACATTTATCAACCCCTCTACACGGCGAAACTTCATCGGCATTGGGATCGAACCCAAGACTGTTGTACAAACCGCGAGATCATGACCATAACCAGTGATGGCGACACCACAGTTGATTTCATTCTTTAAATCCCTCTACGCAAGGATCAAGATTTAAGCCTTTAAAGCTAACCCACAAGTCAGCTTTAAAAAATTGACAAAGTACAAAAATTGACAAAGCACTTCCTATAAGCACTTTAAATAGCTCGGTAAGAGTTTTACCGAGCTATTTAAAGTGCTTATAGGAAGAAACTTTCAGTGGTCTAATTTTGAACGTTCTCTCTCAAGAGAATCTCAGTAAACCCCCTCCTTATATACGAAAACGTTCTTTTAAATCTAAAACAGGATAGTGTTCGATTCATTGATTTAATTTCATTGCAGCAAAGTGTGTTTTCGTATTTAACTTTCAGATAATTTGATCGGCATTTAAACAATTATTCCCAACTGAATTACAGTGACGATTCTTATAATCAAAAACAAGGCTAGCTACTACATCACCTTCCTATTACGCATACTACATCATGAAATCCCCAATCAAACTTAAGAATTTAAACCCTCTCTTCACCTTCCCTACCAGATATAATTGCATTAAGAAGATTCTACATCCGTATATGGCCTCTTTCCATTCTTAAAAATAGAACATTTTTTAAAAAATTAGAATCTTTTCATGAGCTACCCCAATTTGCATCTATATAGTTTAAAAAGGAAAATTCCAGGACTTGCATATATATATTAGGTTGATCTTTCCTATTTCGTCCTCTTTTAATGGTATCTTAGTTCATTAGGATATCCTTCTCATTTTCAACGCATACTTTTTCGTATCCCTTAAGGAAGTCCTCGTTCCACTCTGATATCGGAACAAGCGATTGATCTTCCGCATGGCATTCATCACCAGATTTCAAACGAGTAGCTGAAATAACCCCTTTGACGCGATACCCCCCCAGCAGGATTTTTAAAATAAAAAAACCACGAAAAAAATTCCAATATATGCACATTGATTATCTTTATGTTACATATATACGTGCAAGAAAGATCGCACCGTGACAGATTTTACTTTCCTTCAATCCAGAAATTTTGAAATGTGTCGTTTCATTGTACCTCGGTTCAGCTTTTTAAAACACTAACAAAGAAACTTAGACGAATAAATATAGTCCAAAACACTCATTTCTATCAAGATGTAGCTGGGTGTGGATGTTTGGAGAGTTCAAGTGTCGTCGCTTCAAAAAGGCTCAAAATTGTGAAGTAATTGGTAAATGTTTTTTCCTTCGCATTAGAAAGGAACACGAGTGGGATTAACAATGGGCCTCGTAATTTTGAACCATGGTCAAGTGACGAGGGCAACACTAGAGCTAGCTCCTACCTACACCCCGCCAAAGGGAGAACTTTCAGCCGCGACATATAACGAGCATCAAACCCTCTACACGGGGGGGGGAGGTTCTTCAGTAGCACATTGGCTAGAACTCATGATACGCCCGACACGAGTCCATAACAGCTAGGCTATCATGACCACTCTAAATTAAGAGACAAGCCACCAGTAGCTCTCATTTTGCTTCGAAATGCAACGTCAGTAAATAACTTATAAGCCCTTCGAGATGCAAAATTACAAATGTCAAGATTAGATTTGCCTTTTCTTAATGTCACTCTTGGATACAGCACGAAGGCTATTGGCGACGGATCTCGCAATTTTGAACCCCAGTCGAGAGACGAGGATGACACCCGAATAGGCCCTATACTCTCCGAACTTCTTCATCACGTCAACAGGATGACTGCGATCCTCTACACTGCGAACCTTCAGCCGAGTGGTCGTGATCTCGGGATCGGCGTTACCGATCCCGAGTTCATGACCATGCAGGGACGTCTTAAGGTATGGGCAAACTGGGCCCTGACCCCACCCTTGGGGGGCCTCTCTTCATTTTCGGCTCTGCTTTAATGAGATTAAGTTCCGGATAATTTTAATGGTCAAATATTATTCCCATACATATTCTCCAAAAAGCAGAGAATTTCAGACTGCATGTTAACTGGCAAAAATAGTAAGTCTGTATTATTATGTGTTGTCCCATGTCTAGGCCTAATAACACAAACAATCATTTAACTTGATTAGCTAAAATGTGGTCATCAGTTGAGCCGGTTTGGGCCTAGATTTGAGACCGAGTCGTGCACATTTATTTGTTTCAAATTATCGCCGAGCGATTGGTTGACAATGCATGCTATATACTGTCTAGTGTTAAAGATCTAGGGTTAGGAAGAATAATTGCAATAAAAATGGTTAACTTTTTAAAGAAATCTATTGAAAATGGTATTAAGTCAATAGGATTATAGAGGGGAGGGGGGAATTAGCAATATTATAAGTCATCTGAATGGGAACCACATTAAAACGCGATAAAAATATCAAGGTAATCATATTGCAATATTATCTCCCATCTTGTGCGAACATAAACTTGGCGCGTACCACTCCAATATCAAATTAACACCTTTGTCTGATCGCAGTGCCGGTTTATTTATTGGAAGCTTGGGGCTTAGAAGGACCCGGATAAGCCTAATTTCTTGGTCATAAATTTCGATCCTACAGTGCCAAGGGGGCCTGTAGACCTGCACTCAGGACCCGAAATAAGCTTAAATCGGCATTGAAACGAGCATTCACATCTAAATTAACATGACGATTATCATTATTAAAAACACAGGTTAGCTACTACATCCCCTTGCTAATTCGCATACCAAATCATGGAATATTTAAATTCTATAGTTTGAGTAGAATTTCCAACCCTTCTACACGTAGAATCTTCTAAATGCCGCAATATTAATCTATCCGTATTGGCTCTTCCCATTCTTTAAAAGAAAGAACATTTTAAATTCCAATATCTTCACATACTATCCCAACTTACAACTGTTTAGATTAAAATTAAAATTCCAGGACTTACGTAAGGGAGGGTAGACTTTCCTATTTCGGTCTACGTTATAGGCATTGAAGCTCATTAGGATCTCCTTCACATTTTCAACACATTCTCTTTCGAATTCCACTTGAAAGTCATCGCTCCACTCGGATATCGGAATTGCAGAAGGAGTATCTGAAATAACGCCTTTGTCTGTAGGTTGACTCTGTACAGCAGATTCTTTCATTTTGCCTGTGAAAGGAATACGGAAAATTCTAACATATATGCGTTGATTATCTTCTTGTGCTACATATATACGTGTCACACGTGACAAATTTTACTTTTCTTCAATCCAGAAATTTGAAATTCATGTAATTTTTGTATTGCTTTTCAGTTCAGTTCTTTTTCCAAGTTAAATATGGAGCTTATGTGAATAAATATATCACAGAAGGCTGGTGCATTCTTATCAAGATGTAGCGGGGTGTGGGTGTATGGAGAGTGGGGGAGGTTCAAGTGTAGTCACTTCAATGAAGCTCAAAATTACGAGCGAGTTATTGAGTGTTTATTAACTTTGGACCATGAAGCACAATAGCACTCGGCTACTGGTGACGGACCTCATAATTTTGAATCATGGTCAAGTGACGAGCACCAAGGCTCGAACTCGTGATACGCTGACCACGAGACCTTGACCATGACCACTAGGCAACCATAGCCACTCAAAATTACGAGGTCCTTCGCCATTAGCCTTCATTTTGTTTCGAAATACACAGTCAGTAAATAAAGAATCAACCCTTCGAGGTGTAAAAGTGTCGAGAGATTCGATTTGACTTTTTTTTTATTAATGTCACATTTTGAGACTGCATGAGGCTATTGGCGATGGACCTCGTAACTTTACTATGGTCAAGTGACGGGGAAGACACTTGAACTATAGCACCACTCTCCGAATTTACACAAAACGCCAACGTAAGGAATTTGATATCTTCAGGGGCACTAAGGCTCGAACTCCGGACACGGCCTTCACTACTCCTTAGCCATGACCACTAATCAACTATGACCTCTCAAAATTACGAAATCCTTCGCCAATAGCTCTAATTTTGCTTCAAAATCGCCTTTAATAAATAATGAATTAACCCTTCAAGATGTAAAGGTGTCGAGAGATTCGATTTTGTTTGTTTTTTATTAACGCATGTCCCACTTTGAAGCTGCGTGAAGGCTATCGGCGACGGATCTCTTAATTTAGAAATTCGGTCAAATGACTGTGTCGAAAATGGTTAACTTTTTAAAGAAATCGATTGAAAATAGTCTTAAATCAATAGGATTATAGAGGGGGGTTGGAAATATTATAAGTCATCTGAATGGGAACCACATTACCACTCGATAAAAATATCTTGGTAACCATATTGCAATATTATCTCCCATCTTGTATAAACAAACTTGGCGCGTACCGCTCCAATATCAAATTAACACCTTTTTCTGATCGCAGTGCCGGTTTTATACATTGGGAGCTTGGGGCGGACACCCATTGGCCCAGAGGGGCTTAGAAGGAACCGTATAAGCCGGACTTAACCAGATTTCTTTTATAAATTTCGATCCTCATGTGCCAAGAGGGCCTGTAGACCTTCTGCGCCCAGGGCCCGAAATGAGCTTAAATTGGCATTACCTGATCGGCATTGAAACGAGCATTCACATCTAAACTACCATGACGATTATCATTATTAAAAACACAGGCTAGCTACTACATCCCTTCCTAATTCGCATACCACATCATGGAATATTTAAATTCTATAGTTTGAGTAGAGTTTCCAACCCTGCCACCTATAGCGGCATTTAGAAGATTCTACATTATTCTCTATCCGTATGGGCCTTTTCCATTTTTTAAAAAACAGAACATTTTAAATTCTAATATATTCACGTACTACCCCAACTTACAACTCTTTAGTTTAAAAGGAAAATTCCAGGACTTACGTAAGCGAGGGTACACTTTCCTAGCTTTCCTATTTCGGTCTGCTTCATAGGTATTGTAGCTCATTAGGATCTCCTTCACATTTTCAACACATTCTCTTTCGAATTCCACTTGAAAATCATCGCTCCACTCAGATATCGGAATTGCAGGAGTACCTGAAATAACGCCTTTGTCTGTAGGTTGACTTTGTACAGCAGATTCTTTCATTTTGCTTGTGAAAGGAACACGGAAAATTCTGACATATGCGCGTCGATTATCTTCTTGTGCTACATATATACGTGTAATACGGGTCACACGTGACAGATTTTACTTTTCTTCAATCCAGAAATTTTGAAATTCATGTAGTTTTTATTGTGTTTCAGTTCAGTTCTTTTTCTAAATTAAATATGGAGTTTATGTCAATAAATATATCACAGAAGGCTCATTCTTATCAAGATGTAGTGGGGTGTGGATGTTTGGAGAGTGAGGGAGGGGGAGTTCAAGTGTAGCCACTTTAATGAAGCTCAAAATTACGAGTGAGTCATTGAGTGTGTATTAACTTTGGACCATGAAGCACAATAGCACTCAGCTACTGGTGACGGACCTCATAATTTTGAATCATGGTTAAGTGACGGGCCCTAAGGCTCGAACTCGTGACACGTTCTCTGACCACCACAGTCCTTGATCATAACCACTAACCAACTATGGCCACTCAAAATTACGAAATCCTTCACCAATAGCTCTAATTTTGCTTCGAAATCACCTTTAATAAATAAGGAATCAACCCTTCAAGATGTAAAAGTGTCGAGAGATTCGATTTGGTTTGTTTTTTATTAATGTATGCACTTTGAAGCTGCGTGAAGGCTATCGGCGACGGATCTCTTAATTTAGAAATTCGGTCAAATGACTATGTCGAAGCCTTAGCTGGCACCCACTCTTAAACTTCCACACCCTGCCTGAAGGAAGGTTTCGGGCCTCGCCAGATTTAATGTGCATCAGCCCTTCCACACGACGGGTCTCCAGTGACACTAAGATTCGACCCCCCCCCTATTCGACAACACTGGCCACGAGTTCGTGACGAGGACCACTCAGCTATTGCGTGGTCATGGTCTTGCGGGTCACAGCAGTCATGAAAGATGTGTCTAATCAGAATTTTTCTGGCGAGACAGTTAAGATGTTAAAATCACGATTTCAATTTTTTAAATGGTTCAACATTTTGCTACTTCTTACCAGTGGAATGAATCATGGCGCCCCCTTTTCTTGGGAATATTTTGATACCGACAACTCCCACTCTACAGAAATAAGGGTGTACAAAATACATGGTGAAAAGAATTAATTTTTAAAAAATATTCTATTACTAATAGAATATATTTTTTAATTTAAGTTTTTTCTAAAACCAAATTTTTTTACTTGCTAATCTGGAGTAGCTATCTCCACAAATGTATGTAAATGCGTAATATTATATATTTTAGTCGTATATAGGATATTGTTGGGTGAGTGAGTGAATATTGATGTCCCACTGTTCAGCTACACGAGGGCTTTTGGGGACGGTCCGCGTAATTTTGAACCAAGGTCTTCAGTGGTATTGGGATCGAACTCATGACACGCTAGCCACGATCCAAAGCCTAGACCACTTGGCTACCGTGGCCACAGGATATTGTTGGAATTGAAACTCTACTGTGTGTGTAAATTTCTTCTTCACTTAAAAGAGTGGAATAAAAGTTTTAGCTTACCTGTGTGTTATACAGGCAGGGGTTTTGATGATACAAAGTAATTCATTATATAAACTATTGCTTTCAAAATAAATATAAATTGACATTTTCAGCTTTTAAAGAATCACGTTAATTCCTGGTTAACATATTTAATTATGTTTCTTGTATAACATACGTAATGAAATGCAGTGGACGAAACATTTTTCCTACTGCCCACAGACAAAGACAGCACGTGCACTACAGAATTCAATTTATGTAGATCTGAATGTAATGTAAGCTTAAAGTTTTCCATCCACTTCCCGAACTACCGAAATATGTGAATTTTTGTGCACGTGTGATATAGAAATGATTTAAATACATACAACAAAAGTAAACAGTATTAAAATTTACTTTTGTTTGTACATAATCAGCGTGTTTTTTAGACTATATTTGGTAAATCTACCCAAGCCCCTCCGTGCCATTTCAACGCCCCCTAATTTTCTCTGGGTCTGTTACTGCCCCCTGAAAGCCTCAAACGCCCACAAACACTTATTGCCCACGTTGAGAACCTATGATGTAGTCTATCAGTCAAATATTAAACAATTTTAACGATCTTTACAAAACAGGCTACATGTCTTTTACTGGGTTGGCTAGCTTTTTTTTTTATGAACTTCGAGTTTAAAGCAACAAGCGATGTATTAGCGACAAACCTCATAATTATGAACCATGATCAAGTGATGAGAACAACACCTGAGCTCGCATACTCCTCCAACTTGTGAGCTTTGAGCCTCGTCAGATTCAACGTGCACCATCCTCTTTATAAGGCGGGTTTTTACTGACGGGTCACAGCAAGTTCAGAGCTCGAAAACAAAACTCAATGAAAACAACACGGCCATTAATGGGCAACTGCGACCAATTTGCTATTGCGGTCACTGTAATATTTTTTTCAATAACAGGCTTTTTATATACAAATGTTACTCATGAGAAAATCACGAAGTGAAATAATGCTTTAGACACACCGCATCCGATACAGATGCAAACTCTCCCCTGTCGCAATAAAAAAGCAGCTCAGTGTCGTCCACGTCACTTGACCATGGTTCAAAATTACGCGGTCCGTCGCCAAAAGCCCTCTTGTAGCTGAACAGTGCGACGTTAATATTCACTCACTCGATCAAAATACACATTTTTTTAAAAATTTTATTCAATGAAGCGTTCTCTTTTGGCTTTACAAAACATATTTTATTTCTACGTTTCATAAAAGCCAGAGTAGCAATACATTACATAAAATTAGGAAAACCAGACGGGAGTATGTAATATCTATAGAACGAAACTTATAACAACATCACTCTAGTTCAGTTCCGTACAGTGATAGCACTGTACATCTGGAGCCCTGGCTAGCACCTTATGCTCCGAAATTATTTGAATTATTTTCTTCAAATGGGATGTAAGGATAGGTCTTGATTATATTGTACAACTGTAAGCTTTGTGTTAACTTATGCTTCAACTGTGGTTGGTGAAACTAGAGTATTTAGAATCTATTACTTGGTATTTTACAATCTATTGGTTGCTTTTAAAAATTCTTCGACTTTTTGAATATGCTCTATTGTATCACAATTCGCTATTGATGAATAAGACCATTCACTATGATTAGAGATAAAATTTTTCAATATTTTACGTTGTGATTGATATTTGTTGCAGGTTAAAATAAAATGTTAACAAGTTTCTGGTACATGACAATCTGAACTCAAAGGAGAATCTATTTGTTTAAAAAGAAAATAAATATTATTTAATGGTAATTTCTTTGCCCGCAGCTTATTAATTAAAATTTTTGTATTTCTATTTTTTGCTGCCTGTCTATTCCATTTTTTAAGATAAGAAATATAGCTATAATTTTTATGTCTCTTGCTCTTTTTCCATATTTCTTCGTTGGCGCTTTTGTGTGGATTTTTGAAAAAAGTATGTAGATCTTCCCAAGTAATCCAAGGAATAATATTCCAAGGATCTGGAGAGGCTTTAGCTAATTTATCAACCTCTTCATTAATTTCTATTCCCTTGTGAGCTGGTACCCAAATGAATGTAATTGATTGAGCTATTTGGAGACACTCGTGTAACGTTGAATTTAAATTTAATATTATTGTACTGGATTTTCTATTAATATTAAGGATACTTTTTAGAACTGATAAGCTGTCCGTCAGGATGACATAGTTTTCTGTTTCTGAAACCCAATTTTTTAACGCAGTCCATATGGCTATAGCTTCCGCTGTGAAAATGGAAATCATTTCTTTCCGTATGTAATTTTGTCTAACTTTTTTCTTGGGGATTAAAATTCCTACTGATGTTTGATAAGTATTTTTAGAACCATCTGTTGCAATTATAATACTGTTATTAAAGTTTGACTGGATGTAATCATTAAACATATTTTGCACTATGATATCTGGAAGATCTGTTTTGAAAAGGCAGTTCATGAGTATAGATGTTTATTTTGTGATTTTCATAGATTGGAGGAGGAGGGGTCCACTGAAGAAAATCTACTTTAGATATACATAGTTCTTGAAGCAGGTTGATTGACTTTTGAAAAATACTGATTTCTTTTTCTCTATATCTATAAAAAATATTATTTATATCCCAAAATAAACCTTGCATTTGGTGACCAGTCTTTTAAAGCTATTTGTTTAATAATAAATTTTTGACAAAGGAAATTATGTCGATTATTGATACTGCCATTCATAGATTCCGCTCTTAATATGTCTATCGGAGTGTTTCTTGGGAGACCTAGGGCTAAACGTAATGCAGCATTGTAAATTGGTTCTAGTTTCTGCCTGTTGCTACTGCTTGAAAAGGAAAAAAGTTGACTTCCATAGTCAAAAATAGAACGGATTGTTGCATTAATAATATTTAAAAGATGATCAGTTCTTGTTCCTATTTTAGGGGACGATAATGCTTTAATTGGATTTAAATATTTAAATCCTTTCTGTTGGAGGTAAATAATGTTTTTTCCAAGTGATATTGGGGTCGAAGATTATACCTAGGATTTTAAGACACTTTACTTCGGGAATAGGTTTAATCACATATTTTAAGTATGGGAGGTATTGTGCTTCTTTTTCTGGAAAAGTTGATTAAACTGCTTTTTTCTAGAGAGGTGGACAATTTCCATTTTTTACACCAGGCTGAAATATTATTTAAAGATACTTGTAATTCGTCTAATGTGTGTTTTGTTCCAATTTGTGCCGCTATTATATAAGAAAATGTCGTCTGCATAAACCAGAAGATGGCTGCCGTGTTGAATTTCAAAAATGTCTGCCATATAAATCATAAATAGGAAAGGGCTCAAGATGCAACCCTGAGGTACACCATAATTGTTTTTGCTGATTTTCGAAAAATTGTTCCGCCATTTAATTTGAATTGTTCTTTGATGTAAGAAATTTTGAACCCATCGTAGCAATTTACCTGAATATCTAACTTTTTTTAATTTAGAAACTAGACCACTTGGCCACACTGAGTCATATGCTGATTTAATATCTAATGCTACTAGAATAAAATATTCCTTACGTTCTCTAGCCAGTATAATATGTTGTAGTTGAAGAACCGTATTAATACTGCTTCTGTGGGGGTAAAAAAAAGCCATGATGATTTACGTGAAAAATTTTATTTGGAAAGCTGAAATCTAACATTCTATGTAGGATCATTCTTTCTATTAATTTGACAACTATTGAGGTAAGTGAAATTGGGCGATATGACGCTATTTCCTTGGGATTTTTGTGAGGTTTTATGAATGGGTAAAATAATTGCGTGAGTCCAATCTTTTGGAATTTGACTAGAAGACCAACTGTCACTAAAGGATTTCAGGAGAAGATTTTTTGCTTTGATGGGGAGCTGGTTGATTGTTTGGAGAGAAATTTTATCATGCCCTGAACTGCTGTTTTTTTTATGAGATACTGCTATTTTTAATTCTTTTAAAGAGAACGGTTTATTAATATCTTGGCTATTGTCCGGACTAAAAATATTTTGGATACTATCATTGTTTTGTTTTGCGTAATATTTTAAAAAACAATTTGCTTGGGATTGTTCATTTGTTAGTATGATTCTATTATTCTGGATGATGTTAAATAAAGAATAGTTCGAAATTGTTCCATTTTTGATTATCCGGATTATTTTAAAAAGAATTTTAGGAGAAGAGATTTTTTCACATGTCTTGGTGCCAAAAGTTTTCTTTACAGGTTTTTATAGTTCACTTAAGTTTTGCACTTATTTCTTTATATTTTATCCAGTCTTCTTCTTTAAAGTATTTTCTTGCTTTCTTAAGGATTTTTTTTTTTTTTTTGCTCTTAAATACTCGCATGCTGCTGTCCACCATGGAGCTCTTGAATTGATCTGTTTTATTTCTGATTCCTGAGATAAGATTTGGGCTTCTCTAATTTTTTCTATAATATCTACATTTATATTTTCATTTAAATTTAGCTTTTGTTGAATAAGATTAATAAATTTGTTCCAATTTGTTTTTTGTCTAAAATTTGTTGTTGAGCTGTTTGTTCTTTTGTAATTAATAATAATAGGGAAATGGTCACACACACACACTTCCAAAATTATCGGTACTTGTGGACCACGCCATATCGTAATTTAAATTTATAGATGATAATGAAAGATCTATAGATGTAAAAATTCCCGATGAATGGAGATAAGTTGGGCTTTTATCGTTTAATAAAATTAAGTCATTTTTTTTCGATAATCCAATCAAAAATCTTCTTCCCAGACGTATTTGAATTTTTTGAACCCCATATTTCATGAGATGCGTTGAAATCTCCCAATATCAAACTATGATTATCTATATATGATGCTATTTTTTGATAAACTGTCGTCTTTAAACTTACCCGGTGTGATGTAAATATTAAAAATTGTGATAGGAACTGTATTTATCTGAACTTTGACTAATAGAATTTCTAAGTCTTCGCTAATTTCCGAGAATATTTTTATTGCGCTAATATCTTTGTTTAAAACTATCATTTATCCTCCTCCTCTTCTGATTTGTCTATCGATTCGGAATATATTCTTATTGGGAATTGTGAAATTATCATTTGGGTGTAGCCAAGTTTCTTGGATTATTAAAATGCTTGCTTTTTGAAAAATTGGCGTGAATAGAATATCTGATCTTTTGTTTTTGATTCCACGTGCGTTCCATTGGATTATATTCATGATGTAAATGGGAAAAATGTGCAATACTACGAATTAGTTTAAATGTTCAAAAAAGAAAGCCGATTAATATTGATTTTTTTTTGTTGAGAATATAAGAAATTTTGTATATTTATCTAAATTTTATTTTGTTCTACTAACTTTCTAAATTATTTTCTCTCTTTTCTGATATGTTTTTTAGTCTTTTTTATTTTTCATTAATTGTTCTATTAATTCGAAAGTCGTCATCTTGTGAAACTGTTATATTGGACGCAATTTTTTTTAACTAAGATTCTATTGTGTTCATCAAGGATGAAAATTTTAAATTTATTTGAGTTACCATCGCGTTTAGTTCTGCCGTAAAACATTGTACAATTAGTTCTAATTTCTTTTCAAATATGCTGTTATTTTCTTCCAATTTTAATTTTAATTCTTGAAACTTTTTTCTAGAGTTTCTATCTTCTCAGTTTGCTTATTATAAGTTATGGCCGAGAATGAGGGGTTTTTTTTTCTTTATAGAATTTTTCGACTGCTTCGTTTCTCGAGATTTGTTGCTTATTTTTAAGATTTCGACTTCCTCTTGATATATTTTTTACAACTTTTATCGTTAGCTTCATGCCTTTCTCCACAACAGCTACATTTTTTTGTATTTATTTCTTTACACTCGTTTTCAGAGTGGTTTAGTGAGCATACACGGCATTTAATTGAGCTTCTACAAAATTTATGTCACCAAATTTCCAACATTTAGTGCATTGTTTAGGTTTTTCGAAAAAAAGGCTAGTTCTAAACATTTCAAACCCTATTGATACTCTTTCGGGATCGTGTATCCTATTTGGGTTACTTTAATTGTTTTGATAGGTTTGAATCCAGATTCTGTTTTTTTAGTGAACCGTTGAATGTCCAAAATTGCGTAATTGTTATTTTCTAGTTCCGATTTTATGTCATCTATTGTGTATTCCGTGTCAATTCCCTGCAAAATGTAACTAGTACTTAGGCCAATAAAGGATAATCTAGAACTTATTTTAAATCCATTAATTTCTTTAATTTTTAATGCTTTGGCGGTCACGCAGCTATTTGTTTTGATTATGATTTCTAAATTTCTTGTTTTGCTTATACTCTGAATACTTTTCTTAATTGTGAAAGCTCTCATTATTATTTCTTTTAATTTAAGCGGATTACCACTCTGAAAGTTATTTTCCGATTTTAAGAAAATTGTAATATTCGCGCGCGCGGGCTCGTATTTAAATCCAACCTTTCCTCACACAAACCTGGCCAACAATTCCATATCAGTTAAATTACATCAATATTTATTTAATGGTAAGCCAGTACTTGTTGTCTCCACCTCCATTTTATTTTCTGGGTGAGAAAAGTCACCCATTTTTTCTACCCTGCTCCAACACTCTATTTTGAATTAATACACTAACTTGTGTAAGTTCTAAAATTAAGAAAAATTCCTCCAAAGTTAGATGAAAAGTTATACTAAATAACTTTCAGAAAAAGAAAAAAAAAACTTAATGAGAAACGATTTCACCAATTCAGATCCACTTGAAGTCACTCAACCAACAAATGTTTTCTCAAATCACCAACGTCACTTTTTCCATCGACCTCCTAAGAAACAACAGAATTTGTAACCAAACACATCACTCTATAAAGCAGCACGATGGATATTCGTGACGGTCAATGTAATTTTGAACTATGGTCAAGTGACGAGGACCACATCTGAGTTGGCACCCCCTCTCCTAACTTCAACACACACCAACGGTAGGATGTTTGAGCTTCGACAGATTTTACGTGCATCGCTCCCTTACACGGCGGGTCTTCAGTTGTACAAGGGCTCGAACTCATGACACGCCAGCCACGAGATTGGGAAATTGACCACTAAACTACCCCAACTACTTACGACAACCTTTTTTTAATGGGTTTTTTTTTTGTTGTTTTTAGTTTTTATAGTACATTTTAAGAAAAATATGCTAAAAATAAGAAGAAGAAAATAAATTAATTTTACTAAAATGGGAAAAAACTGGAAAAAATTTACAAAAAATTACATAAACGCGGCCCATTCTGTACCAAAACTTTATTAACAGATTTTCATTTTTTCAATTGTGATGTATTGCTGTGTTATTCATTTTTGAAATAACAGGATAAGAGATATATTTTATAATTTTTTCAAAAACTCTAGAGCACTTTATCTTAGTTATTATATGAAGTTGCTTAAAATAACAGTGATTATATTAACATAAGGGACTGTGTGAATCTTGTAATAAAACTTTGATTGATAAATCTGAAGGTTGAAACACTTCTACTATTATACAGAACATGCACAAAAATTTCAGTGAATTATTTTTAAAACTTTTTTAGCTATCGCTGACCCTGTTTGAGCATTAAAAAAACATTTCGAGTGAGTGAATATTAACGTCCCACTGTTCAGCTACACGAGAGCTTTTGGGGACGGTCCGCGTAATTTTGAACCATGGTCAAGTGACGCGGACGACACCTGAGCTGGCACCCCCTCTCCTAACTACCACACCAAAGGGAGGACGTTTGAGCTCTCGACAGATTTAACGTGCATCTCGCCCCTACACGGCGGGTCTTCAGTGGTACTGGGACCGAACTCATGACATGCTAGCCACGATCCGATGCCTAGACCACTTGGCTACCGCGGCCACACACATTTCGAATAAAACGCGTTTTAAAGCATGACATCTTTCTTAAAGTAATGGCATCTGCTTTTGCTAAAACACTTGTAGCTTTTGTTCTAGTGAATGGAAAATAAATAAAAGGTTTTTTTATAAAGCTAATAAAATGGCCTATAAAATGAAATCACAAAAAAATGTGTCAATTTTGGGCAAAATTCACAATTTTAGGGTAGTCGGATACCTTAATATCTACCAGAAGTTAAATTATTTAAAACCTATCATGGCGAATATTATAACTCTAAATACTTCTATGAAATCTATCTATTAGAAATACTTCTATCAATATACTTCTATGAAATCTATCTACTAGAAATACTTCTATCAATATACTTCTATGAAATCTATCCACTAGAAATACTTCTATCAATATACTTCTATGAAATCTATCTACTAGAAATACTTCTATCAATATACTTCTATGAAGTTTTTTAAACCTGATATTTCCATTATTTTTTAAGGAAAGTATTAAAACAATTCCTACCGTGTGAATATTTTTTGAGTTATGGCTTATTTTTTCAATAATATAGCCTCATAAATAGGTCCCATTTCTTATAGTAGGTTGGGGGAAAAGAAATCCATTATTTTTGCGTGAAATTAATGACTTTATTTAACATGTTTCGGATTGTCTGATTTGGGTCAAATATGCACCGTTTTGCTCTATAATTTGTTGCCATTTTAAAGGTAGCTTCATAATGCCTCTCTCGTAGAAGTCTTGGTCCTTATTGGCGAAAAACTCTGGTAATCGATTTTCACAGTCTTGTCTTGATTCCAATTTCTTATCACTCAAGAAGTTTTGCAATGCCAAAAAAGGTGGTAATCACTTGGTGCCAGGTCCGGACTACATGGTGGTGCATTAAAACTTCCCAACCAAGCTCCCTGAGTTTCTGGCGAGTCGCTACAGACGTGTGTGGCCTGGCGTTGTTCTGAAGGAACACAACACCCCTTCTGCTGGCCAATTCTGGCCGTTTCTGGTCAATCGCTAGCTTCAAACGGTCCAGTTGTGGACATAGAGATCTGAATTTATTGTTTGGTCATACGAAAGCAACTCATAATAAATGATTATCTTCCAGTACCACCAAATACACAGTAGAACCTTCCTGGCCGTTAGTCCTGGTTTGGCCATCGTTTGAGCTGCTTCACCGCGCTTTGACCACACACGCTCTTTGCACAATATTGTCGTATTTGACCCATTTCTCATCCCCAGTCACCATCCGCTTAAGAAATGGGTCGATTTCATTCCGTTTGGCCAAGGCTTCGCTGACGGAAATTCGATTCATCGTGTTTTTTGGTGTTAATTGGTGTGGCACCCAAACATCGAGCTTCTTTTTGAATCCGACTTAGCGCAAATGGTTTAAAACTGTTTTATGGTCAATCTGTAGCTCCTGGGCGATGCTCCGACTTCTAACATGCCGGTCATCTTCGATATTTCTGTGATTTTATCGACATTTTCGATGACGGACCTGCCTGTGTGAGGTGCATCTTTCACATCAAAAGTGCCTGAACGGAATCGACGAAACCAAAATTGCGCGTAATTAGCTGTTACAGTATCGGTACCATAAACACTATTCAGAATTTCAGCCGCCTGGCTTGCATTTTCACCTTTATCAAAGAAAAACTGCAAAATGTATCGAATTTTCTCTTTGTTGACTTCCATTTTTAACACCCTGTAACTCACAACTGAATGGACCAAACAAAAAACAGTAAAAAAAAAAAAAAATTACCGTAAAACGTCACCTTAACAACGAGCATAAATTTGAAATTGTTTGATCCATACTTTATGAGATAACGATCACTACAGCCAATCAACCGAAAAGAATAATGGATTTCTTTTTTCCCAACCTGATATTTTTATTCGCAATCAACTTTAATATTTTTAAAAAATATTAAAATTTTTGAATTTTCCAAGATTAATTGTGTAGTTTTTTATTTTATTTTCTTAATATTTTTATTGGTATAAATTCTATACCAATATTGATATAAGTTCTTCCTTTTTCTATGCTTTAAAGGATTTTTAAAATATTGCCAACATTTCATTTACAATTCTGTTTTTTTTTTTTTTAAATTTAGAAAATCTATTTTAAATATTCCTTAAATATTATTTATTGGTATTGATCTCTATAAAAGTATTTAAAATGTTTTTGAAAGTATGCTATTTTTAATGTTTTTAAAAAGTACTCCGAACGCGTGTTCGGATCCTGCTTTATTAATATAGCCAAGACAGTTTTGTTCAATATAAACCTCGATCTCGCCAAATCCTTGCATACAACCACAAATAACTCGATTGCCAACTTCGTATTAACTCGGCGACGCAACAGCCCATGAGGGCCAACACCTACTCTCTGTGCCCAACTCAGTATACATGACCTTGGGCCTGAGGTGCATAAGCAAATGTTCCGGTCAGGTGGTCAGCCTGTCGCGAAACCCTCAGTGTTAAGTTCCCAAGCAAGCGTGATACTCATTTTATCGACCCACTGAAGGGATGAAAGGCTGAGTCAACCTTGCTCAACCCGGGGTTTGATCTTCGGATCTGTGGTATTGAAGCGTGGCGCACTAACCACTCAGATTCAACTTCGTATTGGGTCTAAAATTTTTAAAACCCATCAAATATATCATTGTACTTTTCAGTTTTTACTTCCAAAGTTATTCAATTTTATATATACTTTCCTCCACAAAAATTACACTTTTCTTAAAAAATCTTTGGTTGAGATTTCATATAAATTTAGAAAATGTCTGTCAAGCTTTACTGTTTATCTTGCTGATACAAAGCTTCTCCCCGGGTATTCTACGTGACAACTTCTTTTTTTTTTAAAGGAAATCTCAATTTCAGAATGCGTAGATTTAGAATTCCACTTTCGATTTCCAGAATCAATATCACAACTGCATGCTTCTGGATCGATTCAAAATTGTCTTTCCATTTTCCTTCTCTTCTCATTTATTAACTCTTCAGACTTCCCAATTTTGGATTATCTTCCACGTTATTTCTTTGAATATGTAGTTAATAGTGATTAAAGAAGACCAGTTGCTTACTTACTACCAAAACCGTACCAACTTTTTAGATAACTCACCAAATTAGCAACCCCGATGTCGCACGTGTCGTAGGCGCTGAATTGGCAACCATTTGCTTCGTTTCATATTTTTCCGCTTGCCGCTATTTTAGCTGATGCGACGTTATTTTATTTATTAACCCAGATTCCTTTATTTTCCATCGTTCTTAATTTAAGATTAAATTGAATGAAAAATAAAAATACGTTTAACTTAAAGAAATCACATTTATTAAACAATTAATAAAATACAGAAAATAACCACTTTACTGAAAGATGAAGGTCAGAGATACGGGGACTCCAAGGGGCTCAAGCGAGCCCTTTGGAGACCCCGTATTAATCAAATTCCACTGCCTTCTAGAGATGGACATAAAACTGCATTTTCTACATCTGATGGTGATAAATACGAATTCAATAGACTTTGTTTTGGTCTTAAAAATTCACCGAAAGCTTTCCAATCCATTGCACAAGAAGTTTCGGGGAATCTACTGCACAATGAGGCGTTAGTTTACATAGATGATATAATTTTATTTACAAAAACCATGGAGGAGCATTTCGATTTATTAAGTAAGAGTATTAGAACGTTTTGAAAAAGTAGAACTCAAATTCAAAATCCAGGGAAGTGCCAATTTTTAACTAAGAGTTGTAAATTTTTGGGCTTTGTTGTCACACCTGAAGGTATACATATTGATATGGACAAGACAATTACAATTAACAAGTTTCCAGTCCCGACAGATCAAAAGCAAATTTAATCATTTTTAGGATGTTGCAATTTTTATAGAAGGTACATTAAACATTTTGCCAAACGTGCACTTCCGTTGACAAATCTTTTGAAGAAAGATACTCCCTTCGAATGGACATCGGAGACCAGGCTTCATTCGAGGATATTAAAAATACTATTTTAAATCCACCTGTTTTGGCTTTGCCGGATCCTACAGCAGCTTTGCAAGTCACGACCGATCCTTCATCCCAAGGTATAGGTGAAGTTTTGGAGCAGAGTTATCCCAATTCTGAATTTAAACCTTTATTTTTTTTTCGATAAAGTTAAACCCTTCGCAAACTAAATACAACGCAACCGTATTAAAAATTTTTTGCAATTTACACTGCCTTAAATTTTTTTAGACCTTATTTGATAGGAAGGAGATTTAAAGTTTTCACGGATCATAAACCTCTCTTGGGATTATCCAACAAAAATCCTTCTTCCAAAATTTTGCGTTGGAAATTGGCACTCGATGAATTTAATCATGAAATAAAGGGGTCGTGTATTGTGTGCTAGAGCCTAGAGTATCATTAGCCTAACCCAGAGGTTCCCAAACTTTTTTGTCTCATAAGACCCCTTACGATGTTTTTCGGTTTGGGGTAGACCCCCGCTTAATTAATATTGAAATTTTTGCAAATTTATAAACTTAAATGTCTTTTTTGACAGCTGGTACTACTACTCCTACTTTAAATGAATTAAATTTAATTTTGATGAAGTGTAATGTTTAAAGTTTAAAAAGCATATGTTAATTAAATTAAAAGTTAGTTTATTTAACAGTTGTATTTATTAACTAAACACCAAAAAAATGATTTTAAAGGGAGGAAGGAATCTCTAGCACTATATCAAATTTTCAACATTTAGTATTAATCTTGTCTGGTTTAACCTTAAATTTCCTCCGTTAGTGTCCATTTTTTTTTTGGAGTTTGGCAACGACACTGAAGCTCCTTCACACTAGGAAAAGTGACGAAAAACTTTCTCACGATATTCCAAAAGTCGAGAAAAATAACAGGTTTGACTTTTTAAAGCCAAAATTGCTGGCATCCGTTTCTAAACCTTAAGATCTTCGTTAGTGTTTATTACGATCAGTTCCTATTGTAACGTGACATTTTTTTTCAATATGGCTATACGAATTCATTACCTACTGTAGTGCCATAGTCAAATCATTCTCAAGCCTAAATTCAAAATCTGAATAAAAGGCATTTAAATGTTGAACGTAGGTTAAAACGTGACAAATTTAGAAAATTCGCGACCTTCAGTATTTTACTTCTTTAACTTAACTAAAAAAAGAAAAGCTGAAATGTTTCATGTTTTAATAAAATTTATGCTGTCGCCTTGTAAATGCAAATTAATTTCATTATATTAGTAAAATCTGTTAAATAGGTAAAATTTAGTTTCCACATGATTATAATTTTTTAAAAAAATAGTCCCGGTTTAGCTTAAGGAGAGCCACTATCATAGACCCCCACTTACACCTCATGGACCCCCAAATTAATTTTTGGTTGGCGTAGACCCCTGGGGGTCTATAAAGACCACTTTGGGAATCACTGGCCTAACCGTTCGTTGATATGGCAAGCTAAAATGCTGCAATGCGAATCTCGGATTTTCCGAATTCTTAAATGAAATAAAATTCTTAAATAATAAAATTAATATAATTACGTTTTATACTATAAAATGTAATAATAAATTTAGAAAGAAATATATTTTTCCCTGATTATTTTTTACTTATGGATTACTCATCTTTCGACTACACGTTCCATACTCTCATCAGCATATTCAATTTTTAGAATTAGTGTAGTTCTATTCAATGTTGTCAATATGGTAGCAACAGTACGCAAGTATACCAGAGGCGTATAGCTACCGCCGTATCAACGATACGCCCCCGCAAGGTACAGGGGCCCCAAAATGCGTAAGCAAATAAACCGCAAAATGTTAAGGGGCCCAGTTTTTCCCAGCATTATTACAAGAGGGCCAATACTTATGAATCTCGTAAATTTTAATTGTGGGCAATATATGAAGTCCTATTTAGTATATTTTTTCCGATATTGACGCACTATCGCAACCAAACGAGTTCTAAAAACACAATACGCTGACGGAAATATTGAGCGTGTAGTCAAAAGTTAAGTAATCAATACAAGAAAACCAATTATTCAATTTTATATATGTTTTAAAATTGGTTATTGAAGAATTCTGTAAATCTCTTATTCGTATTTTAGTATTAGAGCTTGCCATATCTACGATCGGGTAAGCTCTAATTCGGTGGCGAGCAGAAATTACAAAGCGAAGCACATTGTTACAAGGAAGACACGTGTGCGAAATGAGGATTGCCAATGCGACGAGTCTTTAGTTATTCCGTAGAGATGATCTCGCTCATTAGAGTTTTATTTTTTTAATGCATAATTGTTCCTTTCCTTATTCCTTTACAAGGAGTCTAAAAGAAAATATATTAAAGACCGACTTTAACTACTCTCAATCTTGATCCCACAGCTGTTTCGGCTGTCGTAATCCATGCTCGAATCCACGTTCCTTCATTTAACTTTTAAAAATTAAGTAGAAGATTTAAAAGTTTTTACATTTATCCTCTTTGTTCAAGACTCCAGCTTCTACGTATTATGAAGATAATTAAATTAAGCACCATTCACAGATACTTGTTCAACTTTAGAAATGAAATTTATTATTGAATATAAAAATACAAATGCAATACAAAATTCATTTTATCACGAATTTAATATCCAAATTCAAATAATTGAAAGGTTTTTATAGTACATAAAGTGCAATCCTAAGTTTTAGATACAAGAAAAAGCATTGTTTGATACACATACAAATTTAAAGTAAAACTAAATTAGAGGTTAAAACAGACATTAATACATGTAGAACTCTGAATAAAAACAATATACTTTCGCAAAATTACCTTTCCTATCGGAAAATCCAAGGAATTCCAAAGTTAGGAAGACATTTCTATATATATAGGTAGCAATATTTATGCAAATTAAGAAATCAAGCTCACAAGGATCCAAGGTCAAGAGAAGAGTCGAACAAAATGAAGATAGAGTTATAAATTTTCAATGAATTCATCCATTTTTCCCTCAAACATTCTGCAAATTTCTTCCAATTTTTTGATTTTTTCTTCATCCTTCAGATTTTCTGTAGTAATTTGATGTGGCGTCGTGGTACTTGCAGTTCTCGTTGAAACTTCACATTTAGAGGAAGAATCAGAAGAAACGAAATCTTTACAGGGCAAGTTGGTACTCTTACGTTTTATAGACTCAGATGCATTCGAAACTTTTATTGCCAATTCTTCGATTAAAGGAAGGTTTTCTTCTGCGTTACGCAAAGCATCCACGAGACATTGTGGCAGATCAACGGATTTTGTGGCACCCGTTTTCTCTTTATCCGGAGTTGGCACAGATTCTGGGGAAGCAGTTTTTTCTTTATCCGAAGTAGGCATTCCAGTTTCTTCAGATGGATACTGGGAGCAAGGAAATAAGTCGCTTAAGACATCGAAATTTTTCAGCGCATTAAGCCATGTAACTGCTCCTCTTGCGACTATTTCAGTCTCTTTAAGATGAAGTGGCACGTTTGGGTCATTTGCGGTTTTTATCCATTGTTGCACCCCTTCATCCTGGTTCAAAAAAGTAGTCACTTTTTGGAACTTTTCAGACATTTTCTGGATTTTATCATGGAGAGAGGCCATTGACGCACCTTCACCTTTGTCACAAACTTTTTCATCGCCATTTTTGTCACCAGTAGTTTTGGATTCATCAGTTGCATGACCACTTGAAGATTCTTTGTCATTGGTCTCATCTTTGGAAACAGTTTTTCCTTCCCCATTCTTGTCAGTTGTTTTGGATTCATCAGTTTCAGGACTACTTGATTCTGTATTGCTACTCGGCTCGTCTTTATCGCTATTGGTCTCTGCAGTTTCATCTTTGGGAACAATTTTTTCTTCCTCACTCTTGTCTTCAGGTGTTTCGGGTTCATCAGTTTCAGGACCACTTGAAGATGCTTCATTCCTACTACCATCTGTTCGTTTGGATTCTTCAGTCGACGTGTCAGGACTCTTTCTTTCCTCAGGCAGAAAGGTATCCTCCATGTTTGAAGTAACAGGAATATCACTCATTCTGCTCAAGAATCTAAGAATTGCAGTTAGCAAAATTTTCTTTGCATAAGGGCAAGTTCTCATGGTTGGTTGCTTTTCTTTATGAATCAAAGAACGCTCTTACGTCACCTGATTTGTTTATTTCAGCATCTCTATTTCCCTGTTTGATTGGTACCAATAATACTTCCCTCTGGAAGTTCTGAACAGTGCGCACTTGTATGAGTTGCGATGCCTTAGAGGTTTTTAACCCGTTCAGGACCATGATCACATACATATGATCACTTCAGGAAACACGGTATCATATTTGAGATTGCGTTTTGCCCGTTCTGAGGCCCGTAATCAAATTGGTGTGATCTTAATTTTGAGTTTATGAATAATTTTATACTATAAATTTCATCATATTTTATTGCTGTGATGGTTTTTCAAGAATTTTTAAATGAAGTTAGGCTTAACTGGAAACATTGCCTTGGTCCTGAAAGGATTGATGTATGTTAAAGATACTTTCTTACGAGAAACACTTGTTTGGTACCTTCTGGTTTTTATTTATTAAGACTGTATTTTTGAAATTCAAATTTAAAAAATATAGGATATCCGCGAGCACTAATTTTGAGAATTTATCTTGGTTTCTTTTAATTTTATGTTTATTAACGTCGTTTTTAGAAATTACATTAGGACTATTTGAGGCCATGGTCACTAACTCGGGGGCCAGCAATGTTGTGTAATGGGTTCAAGACCTAGTTACACTAAAGACTTCCATATAGAGGGCTGATGCGTATTGTATATGACACGCCCCCCCCCCCTCTTTTGGCATGGCGTGGAAGCTTTGAGAAGAAAGGGGGCAGTTTAAGTGTCATTCTCGTTATTTGTTCCTGGTTTAAAATTCAGAGGTACGCCACTGGTAGCATTGTTGCTTCAAAGTGCTACGTAAACTAAAATCCAATCCAATGGGAAATTTTGTGACTCACATTATAAACTAGGTCAAGAGACGATGACGACACTTGAGGTGGCATTCATTTTTACCAAATCCACATGTGAGAACTTTGAACTTCGTCAGGTTTAAGGTATATCAGCCCTTCTATTATATGGATCTTTAGTAACAACAGGACTCGAACCAAAGAACCCTACGACGCAAGCCTCGCGCTCGAGAACATGGTCACTTGGCAGTGGCGTAACGGTGAATATTAGGCCCCCTTGCACAATCAAGTTTTGGGCTCCACGCCGGATCTTATAAAGTATACTACGTACTTGGCGTCAGTCAGGCTTTAGACCCCCTAGAATCCTACCCCCCCCCATGCGGAGTGTACGCTGCGCCACTGTCATTCGGCTACCATGACCACGAGAATAACTTTTAGGCAATCCTCGACAGTTTTGACTATATCTTCCAGGTATGACATTGATAAAATCAAAAGGCCGCTTTAGGTAACGGAATCGTGGCCGGCGTGTCATGAGTTCGAACCCAGTACCACTGAAGATCCGAAGTGTAGGGGAGTGATGCACGTTAAATTTGTAGAGATCAAACATCCTCCCGTTGGCGTGGTAGTTAGGAGAGTGGTGCCAGCTCAGGTGCCGTCCAAGTCACTTGACCATGGTTCAAAATTACGAGATCCGTCACAAAAAGCGCTCCAGTAGCTGAACAGTGTGACGTAAACATTCAATCAATTGATCAAATCAAATGATATTTCTAATGGTAATATCGACAGATTTAATTTGAATTTACATACTCTTTCAACAACGTAATATTGCAACATTAACAAAACTATATTCTAAAGAATCTAACTTCAACAAATCCGGATTATTGCATATAATATTGCATCCGACTTAAGATAACAGATGTTTTATGATCTGAGCTGATGTTACAATAACAGAAGATCCCCGCCATAATTTTAATGATCAATTTAGTTTACTTCGTGAGGCTACGATAGCCTAGTGGTCAAGGTAACAGACTCGTGACTCTGTGTGTGTGTAGCGTGTAATGAGTTCGAGCCCAGTACCACTGAAGACCCGCCTTGTAGGGGAGCGATGCACATTAAATCAGTCGAGGCTCGAACGTCATACCGTTTACGTGGAAGTTAGGAGAAGGGGTGCCAGCTGAGTGCTGTCTTCGTCACTTGACCGTGGTTCCAAATTACGAGGTCCTTCGCCAAAAACTCTCGAGTAGCTGAATTTTGCGGCATCCATATTTACTTACTTGGAAGGTTTGGAGGTTGGGTTGGCACACAGCTCAGATGTCATTCTAATCGCTTGACGATGGCTCAGAAAAATGAGGTTACCGCCATTAACCAGAGGAAGAGTAGAAATTACTTTTAGAAGTGTAAAAGCTCTTGATTTTGATCTCATGGACTGTAATCTTGGACAAGGTTGTCCAAGATTCACAAAGGCCAGAAAAGATCGCTATTTGTCCATTATATCGAAGCATAACTGGGATGCTACAACTTCTCGCTTTCTCGTGAGTTGTGTGTGGCCAAAGGGACCAGAGTTCCGAAGGTTACTGTTTCCAGAAGACTTCATGAGAAAGGGCTGTTTCCGAAAAGACCTTTCGCTTCCGTTCCACTCAGCTCTGCACACTGGAGAACCCATTTAAGGTATCCGACTAGCCTAAAACTGTGCATTTTGCCAAAAATTCACAAAAAAAAAAAAATTTATGATTTTATTTTATGTGCCATCTTATTAGCTTTATAAAAATACCAAGTTTATTATTTTCCGTTTACTAGAACAAAAACTACAAGTGTTTTAGTCAAAGCAGATGCCATTACTTTAAACAAGATGTCATACTTTAAAACGCGTTTTACTCGAAATGTGACTTTTTGAAAATAATCAAACGAGGTCAGCGATTGCTAAAAAAGTTTTGAATATAATTAACTGTGAAATTTTTTCTGTAAGTTCTGTATAATAGTAGAATTATTTTAACCTTCAGATTTATCAATCACTGTTTTATTACAAAATTTACAGTCCCTTATGTGAATATAATCACTGTCTTTTTAAGCATTTTCATATAGTAACCGAGATAAAGTGCTCTAGTTTTTGTAAAAAAGAAAATATCTCTTATCCTAAAGGTCATTTCAAAATTGAATAATATAGCAACACATTAGATTGAAAAAATTGAAAATTTGTTGATAAACCTTTGGTGCAGAATGGGCCCCGTTTATGCTATTTTTTGTCAATTTTTACCTATTTTTTCCCATTTTAGTAATATAATAATTTCTTTTTCTCTTAATTTTAGCACATTTTTCTTAAAATGCACTAAACAAATCTAAAAATAACAAAAATTTCCCCATATCTCCTTTTTTTAAAAAAAAAAAAAGTTGTTGCAACCAGTCAGATACCCTTAAAATGATGAAAAGATCATAGAGATTGGGGTCAATTGGCGACCGTTTTCTCCTTTGATGAATCATGGTTCAGCCTAACCAGTGATTCTCACAATACTTCAGAGTTTCCAAAACTTTAAATATTGGCGACCCAATTTTCGATCATAATTTTCATCCCCCCCCCCTGCAATGACAATGTATTGAATACAATAATGTGCTTTAACGCTAAAGCTACAATATGGCCTTAATTATAAACTGTACAAATTATCAATATAAGTATTAAATTTTGTGTATATTACTTTCAAGTAATAAATATTTTAAGTAGCTTTTATTTTTTAAGTAATAGAATAAATATTATGTTACTTTTTATAGTTTAGAATTTACTGTGATTTGTTTCCTTTCAGTAAATTAATAATTTTTTTTAAATAATCTTTTTTATTTTCGACTTTTTGATATGCTCACGCCCACCCTCGAAAGATTTTCACTCCTCCTTTGTTAGGGAGCACGCCCCACAGTTTGAGAAGCGCTGGTGTACTAACATATGGAGAGAACCAGGGACCCACTGCTTGCCCTCCAATGTTCGAGAATCGACCATTACGGTAGAGAAGGCTAGTTGGAAGGTATCACGTTGGATGACCGCCCACCATGTATTTGAAGGAGGCATCGTGACTGTTTTGAGGTATAATAATGAGGTCTTGGAGCACTATGTTTGCTTTTTCAGGGAACAGATTGCACTGATTTCATTTTAATGAATGACAACACAAAGCCTCAAAGAGCTCCTCTGGTCAACGAATTCCTGGAAAGTGAGGATATTGGATTGATGGACTGACCCGCCAGATCTCAAGACCTCAACCTTGTAAAGCATGCTGGGACGATCTGGGGAGGGTAACCGCAACTCGCAACACCCTCTGAGAACCTTCCAATGCCTGAAAACAGCGTTGCTGTACAAATGGGATCAAATGACACAAGAACTTATAAATTCCCTTACTACCAGTATAAAATCACAGTGCGAGGCATGTATGTCTGAAAAAGGGAGCCATATATATATATATATATATATATGTATATATATACCCCTATTAACCTTTTTTTTTTTGTTCTATTCAGCAACCACTGTTTGTACCTTCCGACTCCAATCTATATATATAAAGGAGAAAAGCAACTCACTCACTGACTAATCACGATATCTCCAGAACTATTCAACCTACAAACTTGAAATTTGGTTGACATGTTCCTTTCATGGAGTAGAGATCCACTAAGAATGGATTTTTTGCGAAATTCGAACCGCAAGGGGCGCTATAAATAATTGTTTCCATTTTTAAACTACTCGACATACAATCTTGAAATTGGGTATAAGCAGATTCCTTTCATTGAGTAGAGATCCGCTACAAAATGAGTTTGGTGAAAATCGACCCCTAAGAAGCGTTGCGGGGACTTAAGGGGCATTATAGATAAAATTATTTCCATTTTTAAACTTGGAGTATATAAGTGTATTATAATTCTTGAATGGTTATTTTTTGTACTATATCAACCCTGCGTATAAAATAATTTTTTTCCCCGTTAATTCTGCTTAGTAGTTCTAGAGGTATGTGACAAAAGAAATTTTCTTAATTTTGGAACACCGGTATATATTACATTAGCTTTTGCAGGAATGTACCACATATACAACTTTAATTCCCACTAAATAAATATTCACACACTCTCTAACTTCCAAATTTGATTTGACTTGAATGTGACTACCCAAAATTCGCCGTTTTGGTGAAAATTTTCGAAATTTATTTTTATGTTTTTATTTTATAGCCGAAACATTTAAGCTTCCAAAAACACTCTGTTTTTGTTTCTACGATATTTAGAAGCAAAGTTAGGGCTTAATTAGTAAACCGGAAATGGAGTCTACAAAACCGGAAGCAAATGCCTCACAAAATATTTTTAAGATATTGAATTGGGAAAGTTTCAGAACATGTTTTATTTAGTTCTATCTGTGTTATGAATCAAAATCTAATCTCTGAGTATATATTTATATACTTTATTGCTTTTTTATGAAAAAAAAATGATTATTTTTTTAAAAAATCGAGTTTTTGCATAAAGTTTGGCATATTTAGAAAACTTTTAAAAGTATTACAAATCTTTCAATTCCTAATACATATTAAGATGTAATTTATGTACTGTATAAATATTATTTGAATACATTTATTAGAATTTGATGCAAAAAATCTTAACTGCAATTTTTATCAAAAAATTTCACTAAAAACGACAATTGTTATAGTCTATAAAACTCTCCAGAAGACAGCAAAAGGGTAAAAAAAAAGTCAAAATTAGTTAAAGATGAAGCTGAAGAGGGCTTGAGCTATAAATAAGGTGAGTTTAAAAAATATATGATGAGTAGAAAATTTTTCGTATTGTATTAAAATCTTTAAATGCATTTTCTGCGAAACTATGTTTTTCAATTTTTTGTTTCAGGGTAAAGTTCACTACAGGGTCCTTTTTTTTTTTAAGATATTGAATTGAAATTTTCAGAAAATGTTTTATTTAGTTTTACCCGTATTATAGACTATAATCTTATTTCTGTGTATATATTTATGTATTTTATTGCACTTTTTGCGAGAAAATAACATTAGTTTTTTGTAAAAAAATTGAGTTCTTGCATAAAAACTGACATATTTAAAAAACTTTCAAAAGTATTACAAATCTTGCAGCTCTAAGCATGTTTATATGATGTTTAAACAATAATAATTATTTATTTATGTATAAATATTATTCGAATATATTAATTAGAATTTTCTACAGAAGATTTTATGTAACTACAATTTTTCACTAAAAGTTCCCAATGCATCCAAAATTATTTGTAATTTTGTGGAAAATGTATTTGACTTCTTAGTTTTATGCCCAGTTTCAAATTAAAAAAAGTGTTTAAGTTGAAAATTTATACATTTAAAAAGAAGTGCCCCGAAGGAAGTCACATACCTTAATAAATAAAATTTTACTGGTCATTTCTTATATAATCGTTGAAAGCATCATTAATATTTAAAGGTATTAACTCTATCAATTAGGTTAATTCGATATCCTAAATGTATTACATTAACTATATAGCCCCAAATTATGGGAGAATTTCGAATTTCTAGGTATTTGTGAAATAATATATTGCTGATTAAATTATCTCATTTGTATTAGATCAAGTATAAGCACAATAATATTTTTCACTTGATACCTTTGAAAAATTCAATTATTAAACCTTGTATGTTCTGTTAAAATTTTGGAACTATCCCCCTAGAATCAAGTTTTACGCACCAATATAACTCAGTATTATAAAACACAATAAAGATAGAAAAAATAGTGGATTATGAAAATGCTTTAGATATAAAGGCGATAAATGGAGCTGTGATACTACACACTTCTTGATTAAAGAACAAACGGTTATTTATATATATATATAAAGCCGCATAAATATTACTAAAATAAAACTGATTACAAAACAAGTTTTATTTATCTTTGGATATGATGAAAACGTGAAGAAAAGGTACTGTGCCCGGATAGCTCAGTCGGTAGAGCGTTAGGCTTTTAACCTAACGGTCCAGGGTTCGAGTCCCTGTTCGGGCGAGGTTTTTACTTCTTGCTATCAAAGTAAAGTTTAAATTTACATATGAATTAATGAGATAAATACTTGATTATTCAGACGAAAAATCATTTATATTAATTTTAGAATTTATACAAACTTTATTTAATTGAACTTTTTATTTTATTGGATTATTTTTTTAACTTAAACTTCTTTTTTTCCCCATTTAAATAGGATTAATTCTTAAGAACAAAAAACAAAAGTTTAACACTCGCTGTAAGATATATATTATTAAAAAAATAAAAGAAAAAACAATTTCTTAAAACTTTATTTTTTACTTACTATTACTACTTATTGTTTACATTTCAATTAAATTATGATAAATTTACGTAAAAAATACCATGGTTCATTTATAGTAAAACACAGACTTATCAATAATTTCTGATATTTTCCCCGAGACAACGAGGTAGCGGGGTCTAAGGCGCTGGTTTTAGGCACCAGTCTTTCGAGGCGAGGGTTGGAATCCCACCACTGCCAATGTCTTTTTTCCTTTTTCAGAAGAAATAATTATTTTCTTAAAAAATATTTTCTAGATGCCACAACAAAAACAATTTTTGTGCAAATCTCTATTTTGAAGATTTTTCAAATTATTGCTCGGGAAAGCTTACAGTAGCTGTTAATTTGACAGTTTTTTTAATGTGTTCATTCACCCCCTCCCCATCTATTTTAACCTCCCGTTACATCTAAATAACTTGGTTATATTTAAATCCAACTGTATAGACCGAGTTTTTTTTAGATATACGTTATTTAATAATGTTCTTAAGCCTGTGTATAAATAATAAAAGAATAAGAACAATTGTTAGATATCTTAAGTATACTATTCCAAACAGTCGTAAAAAGTAATGCATAGAGGAATAATTTTTAAGCAACAATACAATGTCAGTTAAGGAATGAGAAGCAATAAATATAAGAATAAGACCCAATTTCTCCTCTGTAAGCTATTGCAGTTATGCAAAATACAACAAAATTCTGTAGAAGAATAAGTAAAGTAAATATATATAAGCCGTTTTACAATAAACATTGGGCCGTCGAGCCGCGAGTCTTGTCGTGAGGATGGTGGAAGGCCCCCACCACCAAGCTATTCTCCTTCAAGTTGTAATTAGAATCGAGCCGAATCGCACTGTCACTTGTATGGTGCTGAAAAGTTATGGCTAGCGACAGATGTAAATGTAGCTCTTTGCCGCGATGAATTTCGCGGGCTATGATCTGATTCTACTGTCGCGTGATCAGGTGGCATAAGTAACATGAAAACACCAAGATTTGAGATCTCGCTCAGCAATAGTTTGAAAAGCTACAATTTAAGAATACAGTTTGATTATAAGCCATGCACACGGACTTACTCCATCTAACTCAATATATATACATCAATTTTTCCGATTCAAAATAGTAAAGAAAACACGCAGAATAGTGACTGAATTTCCTAATGATTGAGCTTTTATTAACGTCACACTATAGAGCGACCTCGTAATTTTGAACATTCAAGTGACAGTGACGACACTCACACTGGTACCCTCTCCAAACTACCATACTTGTGGTAGGTCTTCTGGACAAGAATTCATGACACGCTGACCTAGAGTTAGTGACCATGATCACACACACAAGGCTACCCTGAAAAAAAGGGGATTTCTTAACAGGGTAGAGACGTCTTAAGATTTGTTGAAGCCCTGGGCCCCATCTGTGGCCCTTTAAAGTAGACAGTACATGGCATACATTGCCAAATACTTGTACAAGCAATATCCCGAAACAAATGTGCATGACTTACAATCGCACAAAACAGTTGGACCGACTGCCGCCTTTTGATAGACGAATAATAATGGTATATTGTGGTAGACCTAGGCTTGTACGTGGACGACATTCATCACCAGTTAACATATCGTCCGAAATTAAGAGTTTTGGGGGATATAACCGAAAACAACATTTGACCTCCGAAATTATTAATCTTAAGGCTGATTCGAGAACGAGACGAGCCCCCCCCCCATTACAGCCAAGGCCCCGGGCTTAGTTGGCCCATGCCTTAAAACGTCCCTGAACATAGGAGTGCAAAATGTCATGGTACCACATACTTATCCATTTTATACTTACAACAGTTCTTTCCTTATTGGAAGTTTTCAGACAAGCAACAAAAAACATTGATGACCAACAACATCAGATTTGAAGAATCTAATTGATTGGGAAACTACATTTTTAGTACCTAATCTTGAACGGATACAAATTGTATACGGACTCTTCAAACGGGGGAATAAAGGGTGAAGAAAATTATGAATCTTGTTTATATTAAGATAGTTTAGATATTTTTCAATTAGCCTTTGCTATTTTCTTTAAACTTTGTAATTCTATCAGAGATTACTCTCCTTTTGGCACTAGAACTCCAACTTCACCATTGTATGCTAGTTTATTCTAAAAATCTTCCCTGCCCTTTGGAAATTTAAGTGCCACACTTTAATTATGTAATTCCAAATTCTCTTTTTATCAACCAGTTTTGATTGAGTGGATAATAGAGCTTTCTCTAAAGTTCCATATAAATGTATAACCACCACATACACTTTAAAAACAAGTCAAATCTTGTACTACACAAGATCAATTTAAAATGAACTATACTTCTGTAAGTTCCTTTAATTCAAATCCCCCCCCCCAAGAAATTTGATTTACCCTTAATAAGATAGAAAATACGTTTGGGACAAATGGTTAACACAATGCACACGGGCATTTTCCGCTAATGTCTGGCGTTTCAGTAAAATCACAATAAATCAGTAAACACTCTAAAATATACGCTTGATGATTTTCAGAGTAAATATAGAATAATGAATCTCAACTTTACTAAATAGGTACTGTTAAGTGCCCGGATACAAAAGCGTAGAAATAGTTTCCCGCATACAAAGCATTAATACCGCTTTGACGAGATTCCCGAAACAGAATCTGTAATTTGGAAACTTTACATTTAGTTTTAAGTCTACTACATTGGATTACATGGCAATAAAGAATCGAAAACCTAAAGCTTAAAATGCATTTATTGAAATGTAAATAGCATTTCAATGCAATAACACCCAAAACAAAAACGGGTCATTGGGACATATATATATATATATAAAGATTCTACAAAACACAAGTATTTACAAAAAACTCAAACGTATTTAACAGAAAGCATTACAAATTAATCTTTGTTATACAGAAAAGCTGCGCGTACTACAAAATCTATGCAAAATTCAAATTTAGCATTTTATATAGCCTCTAAAACAACGCATGCTAAAAAGTCAAATACATCTTTGTTTACTGCAAGTCCAAGAAATTCCTTCAATTCCATAGCACTGAATATCTAGATTGCTCCTTTGGATCCAATTTTTATGGAATCTTCCAGGGAATCGACAAACTGTGCGAGCTTTACCGTTTCTAGAGTCAACGTTCTATCTATTTCTTTAAGTAGTGTTCGCCTCTGTTTCTCCAAAATACTGACGTTTTGAAGATCTTCCACAAGATCAACCGGAGTTTGTTCAGAGGAATCAAGATCCTCGATGGAAGGAATTTCCCCTTTCGCTTCCGATGCAGTTTCATCTTGCACAGATTCTGTTGACCTTTCCGGATCATCCATGCAATCATCAATCTTAAGAATACGACCTACTTTGCGCATGAATTCATCCACTTCTCCAAGAACAGAAGGAGATTCATCAAGATCCAGTTTCTTAATACAGTCTTCCTCAATTTTGTAACTATCCAGTTTCTTCATACATTCCTCCAGATCTTTGCCCAGATCAAACTCCGAAGAGGATGAAGGTGATTTGCTTCCAGTTTCTTCCGCTTTAAACTTTTTAAGACACTTCGAACTCTCTTCAGACCATTTTAAGAATTCGTCAAGATCCTTATTGATTTTCTCTTCGTCGAAATCTGTGGTTCGGGGAGATTTAATCGACTCGTCTTTTGTTTTAGACAATTCTTCCAAAAACGTGCAACTGGTATTCCTCAGAGTGGCGCTCACTTTATCTAGCAATTCTAATACCTTCCCCTTTTCCTCGTATGTGATGCGACGTCCGCCTTTGACAGAAGAAACTTTTGCACTCGAGCCGGGATTTGATACAGCATCTCCTTCGACTTCACTATTAGTTTCGGTTTGAGACTCAGTTTTCCCCTCTTCAGGTGAAGACTTTTGCAATTTATCGCCTTCCATTTTTCGTTGGGGTCTTACAATATCTTTATCATCCATTTCCATAGTCTTTGAATCAAAAATATTTATGCTTCCTTCTGCAACGCCGCCTTTTGCAAATGGAACCTCTGAACAAAGATTCTTTATTTTGATCTTCAGTTATTTCTGCCTGAATGTCAATTCGATCTGGTTTATAAAAAACTGAACATAAAATTGTACAAAATTAAACAGGAAAATTAAAATTGTAAGAGCTCTTAATACGAGTATGGGAAGCTTATATATTGAATATCACACATGCTTAGAAGCGTTTTATTAAAACTGAAAACACCATGTCATTCCTATTTGCATATTTTAGTCAATGATTTATTCATTCATTTTATTGGTAGATTTTTCTGGAACTAATAATCTGCCTTAGAAAGGTTGTGTTGGTAGATATATTAACATCCATGTTGTCAGTGGATCACTAACTTCAAATTCGCTTCGTTCCTAAACTGTTTAATGTAGTGTTTATTAACTTCGCATTATAAAGCAAGGGGGCTATTGGCGATGGACCTCGTACGTTTGAACCACTGTAAAGGGACGAAAACATCACATGAGCTGGCACCTTCTCCTTCTAAAAACTGACACATCGTACCAACGGGGGGGGGGACTTTGACCCACGCAGATTTAATGGGCATCAATTCCTCTACTCAGCGGGTCTTCAGTGGCACCAGGCCTCGAACTCATGACACGATGGCCACGAGCTCTAACCATAACCACTAGGCTACTGAGCCATACTGTTTTGCGGAAGGTCAATGATAGCATATTAAGCTCAAACAATCCTCAATATTATGACATAGCATGATATAAGAAGTTGATAAATAGTGAGTGAGTGTTAATTAAGGCTGTATTACAAAGCAACACGAGGGTTATTCGTAACAGACCTCATCATTTTGAACATCAGTCAAGTGACGAAAACAACATTTAAGTTGGCACCCTCCCACTCTTCAAACCAGCACACCAGACCTACGGGTGGACTTGGAATCCCGACAAAATTAACGGACAAGGAGTCGAACTCATGACACACGGCAACGAACTCGAGACTGTGATCCCTAGATTTTTATAGTCAAGTTTGTAAATTGAGTCATCTCAAGAACCACCCCATTGCTTTGTCTTGCCACCCAACCGGTATGGTGGTTAGTGACGCTAACTGCGGTGCCGTAGGGCCTGAGTTCGAATCCCGGAGAAGGCATGGATGTTTGTTTTGTAATCCTTCACACACACACACACACACATGACTGAAATTCCTTCTTTCCTTTGTGATGTGAGCGTCATGCTTACTTTTGTAAGCCCCCGTGTGATGTGATGCACGGAGATTTATAAATGTTCTCGATAAAAAAAATTACTTAATCTTTTTCGAAGTTGCCCCCCGGAAGTTATGGACAAGTTCTACCATAAAGCTTACTATGGGGGCGCTACAGTCATTAGTACCCTTTTCTTCTTCCGGTTAATGCAAAATCGCCATTGCTTTGAGCTAAAACATTAACAAGGTATTTTAGAAAAGATACTGAAATAAATACTATAAAATCCTGAATCTGAAATCTACAGATCATCTTCTATCCATATAGTTCAAAAAAAAGTTTCAAAAAAACTTGCATTAAAAGTTTGAAAAACTCAGTTGAATTACGATGTTTTCCCATAGATTAACATTACACCGGAAGTAAGTGAGGGTTCCACTCAATGTTGTTGTTTACAAAGTAGAACTAGTCCATAAACCCATTTTACAACGCTAGAGCTCCATTGATTGAATGGGAAAGGTTGTAAAATGCTTGTTAAATTTTAAACAAGATACTGATGAAACAAAATTAGGTCCCAATCGCTTAGGGTGTGTGGTTTCTTGTGGGTTGAAAGAACTATACGACGACAATCATCTTCAGGGAACACTTAAATCCATCCTATACGATACGTTTGATTGAAATCACGAATCAGTGGATGTTTTGTTATCGATTTAAGCTATCTGTGTGTGTGTTGCCAACTATATTTCATATAAACTGAACCCCTAGGGCAAAGTTTTAGTTTTGAATAGGTGGAAATGGAATATCTTCAAGTCTTCTTCTTCATCGCATCCTGGTTTAAGGACTCCTTCAAAGGTGAATGAATAGTTATAATACAAAATGTTAATGGAATTAAACGAATTATCATCATGACTTTAAGCCTTAGAATAGATATTCTGCTTAAAACAATAACACATAAACATGTTACAATTTTAAGAGAATGTCCTAGTCTGATTTTTTCGTTCGGTAATAATCATGAGTTTCATGAAAAGAATGTTTAAGGAGTGTAAATTATCATTTTCTCGAAAAAAATCCTTTTCTCTCCCCCCCCCTTCTCTTTTCTCGAAAAAGAAAATCATTGTTCCCCGTGGTAGCCTAGTGGTCATAGTCGTGAAATGATCAGCGTTGTCCAGTTGTGGGTTCGAATCCTGGTGCCCATAAAGGTTAACTGTGTAGAAGGGTTGAAATCCATGTTTTTTAAAACTGTAATGGATCAAAATCCTCATGTTACCATGGAGTTAAAATTTGTAGAGTAGGTTGACAGCTCAGGTGTCCTCCTCGTCGCCTGACTAAGTTTAAGCATTTCAAGGTCCATTGCCAGCTTCAGATTGCGATGCTAAGAAATCGCATCGTGTTGTATCGTTACCTAAGAAAGTTTTTCTTTTAGTATACGGGAAAGATATCAATGAAAATAATTTCCGTGAAATTTTTTAAATGTTTACATTAACTTAGAAGCAACAAGGGATTTATAGTAGGAATCGATCCAGGGACGTCTTAAGGCATGGGCCAACTGGCCCCGAACCCAGGGCCTCGGCTACAATGGGGGCCTCGTCTTGTTCTCGACTCAGTCTTAAAAAGATCATAATTCGAATAATTTCAACGGTCAAATGTTATTTCCGGTTTTATTTTCCAAAAAACTGCGAATTTTGAACGATCTATCAACTGATGTCCCTCGTCCATGTATAGGCATAGGCCTACAACCATATACTAGCATTACTCATTCAATCAAAAAGCGGTAGTTGGTTGAGCTGGTTTGTGCGATTGCAAGTCATGCACATTAATTTGTTTCGTGTTATTGTGTGTACGAGTATTTGACAACGTATGCTATGTACTGTCTACTTTTAAGAATCATAGATGGGGCCTCTATTTATGTATGGGCCCAGGGCCTATTTTTGCGTAAGGGCCCAGAGCCTCAAGAAGTCTTAAAAAGACGTCCTTGAATCGACCACAAACTTAATTTTTAGATCAGGCATTAAGTAGGCACTGAATGATAAAAGAAAAAAGTACTTTTAAAAAACCTGTGACACAACAAGTCTACTGGACACATTAAAATAGAGAAAAGGTGTTCTACAGTATAAAAAAGTTGACCATTCCTGATCACAAGCATTCATGATCAGGCTAGGTGATTTATTTTCCACCAGTGCGATTGTAAAATATTTGTGCATAAATTTAAGATCTGAATATTAACAAATACATTCGAACCTCCATATATAGCGAACCTTTATTTTGAGAACTTTTTCCAAGAGCTAAGAACATATTACAATTTTCTTCGTAAAATAACCTCCGAATAGCGAAGTGCATTTTCTATTTAACGAACTTTTTTTTTGTGAATTGATTTCCCCCCCCCCTCCTTTTTTTAAGATATTTCAGGATATTTTTTAACTATTCTCTCAATTAACCCATTTTATGGTGATCAATAGCCGTAAACTGGTTATACCAGGTGCCTAAATCACCTAGAGCAGAGGTTCCCAAACTTTTTTGTTTCATAGACCCCCTGTCATGTTTTTCGGTTTGGTATAGACCCTGCTTGATTAATATTAAATTTTTGCAAATTTATCAACTTAAATGTCTTTTTGACAGCTGGTATTACAACTCCTACTTTAAAATAATTAAATTTCTAACTGTAATGAAGTATAGTGTTTAAAATTTAAAAAGCACATGTTAATTAATTAAATTAAAAGTTCATTACTAAATAAAACTGTTAAATAAAATAGCTAAACAATAAACAAATGATTTTAATGAGAGGGATGAATCTGGTGCTACAATATCAAATTTTCAATATTTGGTATCAATCGTGTCAAGTTTAACCTTAAATCTCCCCTGTTAGTAGTGTCCAGTTTCTTTCTTTTCTTTTCTTTTGTTTTAGAGATTGACAACTCCGCTGAAACTTTTTCACACCAAGAAAAGCAATTAAAAACTTCCTCACGATATTCTATAATTCTGGATAAATAACAGGTTTGACTTTTTAAAGCCAAAATTGCTGACATCCCTTTCTAAACTTATTCGTTAAGATATTCGTTAGGGCTTATTACGATCAGTTCCTATTGTAATGTGACATTTATTACTATATATATATATATATATATATATATATATATATAGTCAAAGCATTCTCAAACTTGGCTTCAAAATCTGAATAAAAGGCATTTAAATGTTGAATGTTGGTTAAAACATCTTGACAGATTGTCTGTGACAAATTGAGAAAATTTGAGACCTCCAGTATTATACTTCTTTAACTGAACTCTGGAGAAAAGCGTTAAAATGGTTATTGTTTTAATAAAATTTATGCTATACCCTTGTAAATACAAATTAACCTCATTATATATATATATATATAGCAGTAAATAATTCAAAAGAAGACTAATAAATCCCAAGCATCCTAAGATCAGACCGGAAGAACAAGAACATGGAACCATGACAAACCAAAAAGAAATGTATCTAGAGGGGAAAACTATTATGATTTCTCGAGCTGTCACTGGTTTAGGACAGTGAAACAGGATTAAACCTTGGTTGTGAGATCTCAACCTTCTCCTGCAGCAGAAATTGTTTCTACATAATAGCTTCCAGTATAAACTAAGGCAAAAGCCTAAAACCCACGTGGGTGAATATAACAGCAATAGAATAGAAATTGCAATATTAAATTACCATAGGAATCCGGAAGAAATAGACAAATATAAATATGTATAAACAAAAATATTTGCAAGAGAGGTTAATAATGAATATAACCATAATTAACAATAATGTAAATGAGCAAAGAAACTCTAATCTTACCCGATGTATACAGATTCCACTATAATATATTATATATTATATATATATATATATATATATAGTAAATAAATCTGTTAAATAGATAAAATTTAGTTTTCCTCTTGATTCAATTTTCTTTTAAAATTAAAGTCAGATCTAGTTTATTGAGGGCCACTATCATAGACCCCCTTCCTAACACCTCATAGACCCCCAAATATTTTTTTGTTGACGTGGACCCCTTGTAGGTCGTCATAGACCCCTGGGGGTCCATATAGACCACTTTGGGAATCACTGTCCTAGAGCAATGAAATTGCCTTAAATAAAAAAAAACTCAAATAAAATAAAAAAGATATTATCAGTAATTAAATTTCAGGACACATGTTGCAGTGTATGCTTAAAACTACTGGTTGTAAAATAATGTATATTTAAAATTATTTGAAGGTTTAAAATTAGAAAGAGTGTCGTCTTTAATTTTTAAAGTTCATTAATTTTAATACAGCTGAAAATTTAAATGTACTCCTAGACACAACGTTTTCTTTTCTTTTTTTTTTTTTTCTTCTTGTTTTTCTTGCAGATTTTTTTTTATGGTTAAGATATATAAAAAAATAAATAGATATTAATTTTCAAAAAAAAAAAAATGTGAATAATTACTTTTTTTTAAGCAATGTTTATCAATTTAAAATTTGTGTGTTTTATGTGGTTTCTAAAGTATATTAAAGGATGAATCTCTCTATTTAACGAATTTTCCACAAAACGAACTTTTTTTCGGGATATAGAGACTTTGTTATGTAGTGGTTTGACACTATATCAATAATCATCGTAGTTTTTAAAAAATATATTTTTTAAAAAAAACTGTTGATTTATCTTGTTTACTTTATTCTGTTTATAAATCAGTTTTTAAGGATGACATACTAAGAAATTGTTAAAAAGATTTACATCCCCAAAAGCAAAAATTTTTTTTAAATATCTGCGTGTACTTTGATAAACAATGATTAATGTCAATTAAATTCATTGAAATTTGGCTTATTTTCAATCAATTTACTTCTCCCCGTCCCCCTCATTTTTTGACATTTTTCAGTATTAATCATCATATATTGTTTCCCATTTCGAATAACCACTTAAAGTCTCAGATAAATTAATTTTAAAAAATACAATATAGAAGGCAAAAATAAGCAAGCCATTAAACACTAAATTTTGATCTTTAATTGATAAAAATAAGTGCCAATAAATAAAAAACAGGAAAATTTTGGTAAGTTATAAAAATGCTTTATTTTAGATTTTATTCTTTTTAAAAAATTGTAAATTATTTTCTAAAAGGAAGGATGTGCAAATTCCAATATGTCGAATAAAGATTTTTTTTTCTTTCAAAAACCACACAAAAAGTGCCAATATTTGATAAATTCTTTTTTTTTTTTAAAAAATAAAAGATCTTTTTTTCTAAGCGCTTATCTATATTTGGAAACAAAGGCACTAAAAATCGTGGTACATCGGAAAAGATCTGAAATTTATTACTTTTGTGAAAATAAAACATAGTTCAAAGAATAAATTGTTAATACCTTAAATATATATATTTATTAAATATTTTAGTTTTAATAATCAAATGAATAAATACTTTTGGACTACTTTCAAAGGATACAGTTGACAAAGAAATTGCAAGAAATCTAGCAGGAATCGTATCACAATTTAATTCATAATGATTACTTTTACTCAATATTAAAATAAAAAAAAAGAACGTACTTCGTAGTCGGTAGGATTCGAACCTACGCGGGAAGATCCCAATGGATTTCTAGTCCATCGCCTTAACCACTCGGCCACGACTACTCGTTCGCTGAAGATGAATCAGTCAAAAGTAACCTTACTTGCATTCGAGAACTTTTATCCACATATGCAATCTCAGATGGGGCGTACTTTTGCATAGGGGCCAGGGCCTCAAAGTATCTTAAGACGTCCCTGCTCGTTAGTGCAATGTTTTGAAAAACTAATTAGGTTTCTATTGGAAAATGTACTTTTTTCATATGCCTCTGTGTGTCTATTACAAATTAAAGGGAATAACTTATTGGCATATCAACAAATTTGATGTTAAAACCTAAATTTAAGCAAGAACAACTCCCAAATGTTAGGCTGCAAATTCTGTCATATAAAACACACAGAATTTCTCTGATAGCTATAAACCTTTTAATGCCATTCAACGAGAAGTGAAAAATAAATCATAGCTTAAAAAAGTAAAAAACACCCTTTTATAGTCAATCAAACTAAGTTGTAACTTAATATTTTTAGTCGCCAAATCAGGAAATGGGATCTGAAATTAATCGCCAGATGCGGGATGGGATCTGAAAAAGGGAAATCGTTAATCCTGAGGATCCTGATCAGGAAAGGAAATAAAATTATTGTATTGTCATCGAACCTGGGCAAGTGTGTAAAATTTCGAATTAATCTGACCCTTTAAAGTGGTCAAAAATTGAGTTCAAAGATTCCGTTACATACAAGTGAAGCTTATAAA